>JAJQJQ010000311.1:0-29251 GCA_028622995.1 Panagrolaimus kolymaensis | reverse complement strand
AAATATAAATAATTCCACCAATAAAATTAAATAAAATTAAAGTTAATTTTGCCACCGTTGGATAATAATATCCTGTAATCAAGCATCCAAATGTCGCACAATTAGGGGAAG
Organism: Panagrolaimus kolymaensis; assembly: GCA_028622995.1. Classification (NCBI taxonomy): domain Eukaryota; kingdom Metazoa; phylum Nematoda; class Chromadorea; order Rhabditida; family Panagrolaimidae; genus Panagrolaimus; species Panagrolaimus kolymaensis. Next base: position 29,140 of record JAJQJQ010000311.1, on the reverse strand, counting down.
TAAGAGGAATTAAAAACAAAGGATTAATCCATAAAAAAATCCCACAAAAAATTATTAAACCTAAAATAGTTACATATCCACAATAAATTCGATGCAATGGTCTCAAAGGGAAAATAATAGCTAAACATCGATCGAAACACAGAAAAATTTCCACTACAGTGCCAAGAATTCCAAGAATAAATGGAAAAAATCCCAACCAAAAAAGCAGACGAGCTTCATAAATATTTTCTTCGGGTCTCCAAAAAATAATTAAATATGTGAAACTTATGAGTGAGAAAATACTAAAAACAAACACATATAAAAAATATATAATAATAACAGGTGAAAATTTTAAACTTTCTGTAATAAACTTTTATGGAATAAAAAATCCTTTGAAGATTTTAAGGAAAATAAAGTTAATAAAAATGCAATAAAATGATGAATCAAAGTTGTGAAAGCTAAATAATTCATAACTTCTCGTAGTTGAATAAAGTTTATTTATTTTTTAAATGTCTTTCAAATAAATAAGTTTTTAAGAGACATTTTTTTAAATGTTTTACATTTTTTTGACAGGTAATTAGCTTTAAGTACTTCTTATATTTTGATTTAAAGCATGCTATTATTTTCTATTTGATTCCAGTAATGTTTTATTAAAAAAATTATTTTTCCTTCATATTTTTCATATTTATTTTGTGGAAACCATTATTAAGTTCTTGAAGTTTGAAAAAATTTTTTTTCCTCTTCGAAGTTTAATTTGAAAAAAATGGGAAAACTACATAGTATTTTAAACTTTTTTTATAGCCATTAAAATTTACTTTTTTTTCTTTTGCTTTATTAAAATTAAATTCGGTATAGCTTTGCTGATCTTTGTTCTAAAAAACTATCCATATATTATGCATCTTTGCTTTCAAAATTCGTTTCAACTTTTGTTTAGTAATTATTTTTTGCTTTTTTATTTAACATTTTTATTTCTTTAAGTTTTATGACAAAAAAGATGCATTCCTTCGTCTGTTTTAGAGTCCTTAATAAAAAGCAAAAAAAATAAACGCTGAAAGTTTATTTTTTGTTTATTGTGCTAAACTCGAATTGCCAAAAAAATCTTCATCTTTCAAACAACAAACTACAAAATTTATAGTTTTATTGGTTGCAAAAAAACAAAAATGAAATAATTGTTTTCGTCTTTTTTCTTGTTTTTTTTTTGTTTTGAAGCTTCCAAGCTTTATTAAATTTAACTATATATATAAAATTATGACTCCAGAAAATAAAGATCAAGATAAATTTGAGGAAGTTGTTTCCATTATTGAATTTGATTTAAGTCGGTCCAATAAACAACAAGTTCTTCAACTTTTACGTCGAGAAGCAGAAAAATGCAATGGTTGTCAAAATTCGGCAATATGGAATATACTCGCAAGTTTAACTTGTGATAGCCAAGTAAGTCTGTTCTTACTTTTTTTAAAAGCAAAGCTATCGTGTTTCGAGTCTTCGAGTTTTGTAGCACTGAAGTGACGAAGAAATCCAAAACCTTCAAGTTTCTGTGCACCAAAAACTGTACTCGATGAAATTCGAGTTTAGTTATATATTTTTGTAAATATTTTAGTTTTGAGCTTTAGAATATATTGAAAAAATAATACTTGCATTTAGTGTCCAAAGTTTCGCTTATTTGAAGGTAATTTAAATTCTGTTTTTTATCCGTCTCAACTTTTAGCTAAATTATGCGAATCGATTGTGGAAATATTTAACTTGACCCCATAATTGCAAAATTTAAAATACATACTATTATCCAAAAGTCCACAAGGAATTTTCCGTGCACCAATAGCTCTTTTTTAAAACATATATATTATTTTAAGTTTAAACATAATTTACTTTACAGGAATTTGATTGGCACGTGGATGATTTTGTTAATGATCAAATTCAAATTCAAGAAAATCTTGTCAATTTTCAAAACTTTGATAATGAAAACAATTCTGACGAAAAACAAAAGGCAATAAAGAAAAAGTATTTAATATATTTTGCTGTCGCGGCTGGAGCTTTTGCAATTGGATATTGGATTGGGAAACGACATTTCAAGTCACCACCTCCTCCTCCACCTCCTGCATTTTACCCACCACTGCAGAATTGGAAAATTATATTCATCCATATATTAAAATTTTAAAGAATTTATGGATTTTCTAAAACTTTTTTCTTAAAACACGAAAAAAGTATTTTAACAGGCAGGATAGAAAATTTTTATATATGTATTTATAGTCACAGTATTTGGAAAAATATTTATTTAATAAAAAAGTATCTTATTTTTCTTTTGAATCAAATAAAAAAGCAAAAAATTTCTTCAACAAAGACAAAATTTTGTTGCGAAAATTATTGAATAACTTGAAAAAGAAAATAAATTTTTAAATTTTCTGATTCAAATATATTTTTTAATATGCTTTCTGTGCTTTGGGAATATCGAGTAAATGGTTGATTTAATTCAGTCAAAACCTAAAAATACATATAAGTAATGCAACAAAAAAATGTTATAATTCAAACTTACAAAATCGAAATCTTTTGAATTTAAAAGATCAACATAAAATTTAATTTTTCCTTTAAAATTTGGTTGTTGCTCAAATTTGAATTCATTTACACTTTCATTAATATCATCGATATTTATTTTTAAACAACTTGATGTCCTTTTGAATGTAATATCGATTTCTTTAAGATTTGGAAAGCTATGAAAAATAAAAGCCTTAAAATCTTTTCGAGCATCAAATTTAAAATTATTAAAGGTTCCAATAATTTCGAGATATTCGATGTGGAGAAAGTTGTTTCTGAAAAAAGCATGGATATGATATTTTTCCTTAAATTTTAGTTAAATTTTTGATGTTTAGAACATTTTCGTTTGAATTGTTGTAAAAAAAAACGGAGTTAAAAAACAATAAATAAATGTTGGGAGACTCACTTGCAAATATTTTTATTGAAACCATTGCTGAAGGACAAATCAGTAAATTTTTTGCTCACGACATGAAGATGAAAGTTTAATTATGTCCTAAATAATAAATAAAACTTCTTTTCTTTTTTCCTTGAATTAAGCAAACAAAAAAATCATACAAGTTTGGAACCCAAAAAACTATTAAAATTGATACTTTGAAGTGAGTTGTTATTGCATTTTACAAAACATTTCCATGAATCACTTGAAATAATTTCTGGCATATATGGAAGGCTAATGGCTTTTAAATCTGAAACAACTTTTTAAACATTTAAACAAAAGATTGTGAAAACAAAAACAAAAAATAACTTTTTGTCAAGCAAATTTGAATAAATTTTATAGGATTTGGATAATCAACAATTTTAACTTTTTGAAAAGCTGAACTAAGAACCATCAAAAATGGAGCAGTCTTTGTATTTATCTCGACAGCATACCTTTCTTTTATATTATTTGACTAAAGAAAAAACTAGAAATAACGGTCCAAAAGAAAAGTTAAAGCGTTAAAGTTACTTTTTTAATTTCAAAAACGCATTGATTTTCACGAATTTTTTCGCATCGAGCAGAAGAAGTTTGGAGTTATTAGCCCAGATTTTTTTTCACAAAAGTTGCATTTTGGTCTCTGATTATTTTTTTCGAGGTCCCATACAAAATCCATATTAGAGAAAATAAAAAAGTTAAATATTTGAATTATATTCTTTAAAAGTATGGACGCTCATCGACAATCCCTAAAATTTTTACCCAATAAAATTTGGCAAGAGTATATCATTCCTTTGGATATTATGAATTCTAAAATTGGTGGACCAAACTTTCAACTTTTATCTCAATTTTGGAGAGTTGGTGGTAATTCTCGAATTTTTTTCATGCACAAGCTTCGTGAACTCGTTTCTACTTTCCAAATTCGTCATAATTAGTAGTACCGTTAGGTATGTATTTTATTTACATTAAGCTTTCGATTATTTCTCATCTTTTTTAGCCAGTTAAAAATCAAATTTTGCAACAAAAAAACAAATTTTTTTTTCTCTCTAATCTGTACTTTCTAAAATTCACAATGACGACAACGGCAGAAAGTTATTTTAAACTTTTGGAAACAAAGTATGAATATATTTTCTAATAATTACATTTATCATTGTAGAATACATTTACTGTTTCCATGTCGACCATTTATACATAAAAGAGAAAACTCGTATGTAGACAAACATCAGCTTTTTGTTTTGTTTGTTTCTGAGTAACAAAATAATGAACATAAAATAAAAAGCTGTAATTATTGACTATGTACAATTAGGTTGAAAGAAAAAATTTCTTGACTTTTAACACAAATATATATGAATTACAGTAAAAATAATTTACAATCTTTTAAAAAAAGTTTAGAAAACAAAAAATTATTAAAGTTTAAAATAAATGACAATAATCTAATTTTTTTAGAAAGAACCAGAAAAATTAAGTTAAAATCGGTGGTTTTTTAATTTCATCAGCATTTTGTAAAAATTCGATTACAGTAGGAAGATTGTTAAACTTTTCAATGAAAACATCCGTTGTTTGTGTTTCATCGTGCAAAGGTTCATGGGCATCTTCATTTTCATATTCAGATGCTTGTTTTGATGATGGCATTGCAAAAGGATGAAGTCGAAATAATGAAAGTAAAAATGCCAAAGTTGAAAGGGCCTAAAATTTTGTATATTTTCGTGCTAAAAATATTTTTTTTTAAATTTCTTACAATTACAATTGGACATTGAGTAGGTGCATACTCATGATTAATTTCCCAACCAGTTTTATAATAAAATGGCCTAAAAAAAGAAATATGTTTTTTTAGCGAAAATTTTTTCAATTTTTTTACCGTGTATCATTTTCTGGTGAAGTGGTTGGTCGATCATAAAAGTCAAAGTATTTATGGTTACTGAAAAAAAATAAGGAGAGAATTTGTAAAATTTAAAGTTTTCCATACTCATAACCATAACTTGCAGGTGGGTTTTCATAAATCTTTTCCTTTGTTTGGACTTTAAAAAACACATCAATGGGAACAAAAGCAATGATAGCAAGGAAAGAATAAAATGCAGCAATAATTAAGAAATACATTTGCTGAAAAAAAATTCTTCGCAAAGATTCAGAAAATTAAACTTACCCATTTGTGCGCTGGAACTGCTGCGGTTGAAACTTTTTTGCTTAATCTCTCCGAAAATTGCAATGCTGTGTGCAAAGTTAAACAACCGATAGCAAATCCAGTGCAATAATTATAGTAGTATGCATAATTGCTGATTTCGCGACTACCAATGGTGGCAAAATGCAAAGATTCAATCAAACATACCTAAAAACCAAATTTCTTAAAATTAAAACTCTTTAATAATAAAAATTTTACAGCTTGGATAAGATTAAAGAAAATGGGACACTTTTTAAATCCACCAAAAATACATTTTGTGCAACAACTATATTCGGGTTCAGGAAATTCGTGTACGATTTCAGGAATAGTTCGAGAATTAACAAACCAATCAGTTAAAAAGAAAACAACGTTAAAAAAAGAACCAATCTAGAAATTTAAATAAAATTAAAATTTATTTTTTAAGTTGATTAACTAACCGCTAAAAAAACTCCATCATAAGAAGCCCAAAAAAGAAAGATTCCAGAAACATTAGCCATTGCGAAAAGCATAGCCATGGTTGATTGCTAAAAAACAATTATGTATTTACAAGCCCTATTAAAACGATACATAAAAGTAAAAAAAGCCACAAAAAAAAGTAATAGTTATCATAAATTAGGAAGAACTTTCGTGAAAAAAAGCTTACAACTTCATTAAAATGAGTATTGGTACCAAAAAATTTCTTAAAAATTCGATAATTTGTAAGATTTTCATGTTGTTTTAAAACCACAACGACGAGGGTCGAAATCGAATAAATCAAAGATGAAATAAAAATAATCAACAATGGAATTCGATTCCATTCACTCATAACTCTGCTGCAAGCTCCAATTAAAACTCCGGAAAGAATCTAGAAGAAGAAAAAAATTATGTTGTGTGCAAACAGAGATCGGTGAGTAGCTGGTAACTAACTTACACTAGTTACAACTTTGGTGGTTGATGGATCGAGCAAAATTCGACGTAAAAGTTGAGAAATGGGGCCATCGTCGTTGGACATGGCTAAAATTCTTTAGAGATTAAAAGTATAATTTAAAAAAGCGTTTTTTAGATCTTGTTTACTTTTGCGCAGCCGATTTTTCTATTTTATTTTTCTTTCTTTTTTATCCGACTATTTTTCTTTTTAAAAAATAAAAAAACAAAATTTTTGAACAAAATATAATATTAACAATTTGCATATCAAACATTTTTAAAAAGAGAAATAACTGAAAAATAAAAGAGAAAAGTCGGCTACGCTAAAGTAAACAAGACACATAAAAATATTACAGTAAATATCGCTAAGGTTAAAGTCTAAAAAATTTGGTTGCTATGTCAACTCTTTGTTTAATAATAATAAAAAGAAAGAACGTGAACACAATCTTTTTTTAACCAAAAAAATGGAGAAAAAAAAGCTGTTTGATAGGGTTGCCGCGGCCGTGCAAACAAACATCAACGCTTTACTTTTTTATTTTTTTAAAAAACGAAGAGTAAAGAAAAAAATTTCTCAAAGGTCTTAATTTTATAAAAAAAAGTTTTATATACAAAATACAAAAAAACTATTAATCAATTAATGAAGGAAATTTTTGAATGGATAATTCATCACTATTTTTTTTTCTACGAAGGTAATTAATATCTTTTAAAAGTCCAAATTGCATATTTTTTTATTTCTTGGGAGAGAGAATCATTTTTGAAAGAAAAAATAAATTTGATTGTTCACAATTTTTTCAAAAACATTCTTTTTTATTTTTTTGTGTATACTCTTTATTTGATATATGTATATATCAAAGCGTGTTAAATCCTTTTATTCTTTTCCCATCATTTTTATGAAAAGTAAAAATCGATGTTCTTTTTCTTACTTCAACAACAAACAAAAAAATGTAGTTAATTTTTTACTTTTTATAAATTTTTATTTTCAAATGTTTTATTATTTTCTCAAACCAAAAAAAAGCGAAAAAAAAAGCTAATAAAATTCTTCTATTTTTTACGAACAAAGATTGAGAAAGCAAAAACAAAAAAAAACATAATAAAAATCAATATGCTTTACAACGACGAATGCTTCCATCAATCTCCAAAAACGATCTTTACACATTTTGGCTAAAATAAAAATTGTTTTTTTGCTCATAGATAAAATAGTAACCAATTTTTTTATTTTTTTTAAATGTGCTTTTTTCTTCTTCGAAAACTCTTATTTTTCCTTTAATATCCAAACTTTTGAATTTTTCGTTTATTTTTTTTATTTTTTATTTTTTTTGGTTGATTTTCTTTCTCATTAAATTCAAAGATTTAATTATGATATTCTATACTTTGTTTCTAAATTTTCATCAAAAAATTTCTCTCAAGAATTAAACATTAAGATTAAGCGGAACAAGATGGAAGTATAAATTGCAAGCACATTAATGAAAACAGCTATTGCCATGTCAACCAACGTTTAATAATAAAAAAACACGTGAACACACTTTTTTATCAAAAAAAAAAGAAAAAATGCAAGTAAAAAAATGTTAAAAGTATATCGGCTGGCAGCTGTGCAGACAAACATCACCACCAACCCTTTTTATTTTTATTATTAAAAAGGGACATAGGACATACATAAAAAAATGTAATTGGTGTAAATCTGTTATAATAAAAAACAAAGCAAAGAAAGCTTATTTCGTTCAATAAAAAAAGCTTTTCACAAAAACAAAAACAAAATAATTAGCAAAATAAAAGTTAAATTTTATCATTTTCAATCCTCGGACAACAAAAATTTCATTTAACATAAAAAAATTATTAAATTCTTTAACTTTTTTGCTAAAAAGAAAAAATGGATTTTTTATTTCTTCGTTTTGTGTAATTTTATTTTTGGGTATATCGCATCATGTTAAATTCTTTTAATCCTTACCAGTCATTTTTAATACATAAATAACATAGTTTAAAGCATTTGCACTTACTTCGAAAAAAATAAATTTCAGTTATTTTTAAATTACATACATACAAATATCTATTATTTTTCAAAGACAAAAAAGAGAGAAAAAAGAATTAAAAAATTTTTTTATTTACGAGCAAAGATAAAGAAGGCAACAACAAAAAATATGATAACATCTCCGTGCTTTACAGCGACGAATGCATCGCCAACGATCTCACACAACTTGGCTAAAATAAAATGTTTTATGCTCACAGAAAAAAAAGTATCCACTTTTTTATTTCTCTTTAAAAAAATGTGCTTTTTTCATCGAATGCTTTTTTTAATATTAAAACTTTTGAATTTTTCGTTAATCTTCATAAATTTTTTTAGTAGTATTTGGACTTATTTTTTCTTATCGAATTCAGAGAATTAATTATAAAAATGCTATTGTATAATTTGTTTGTAAATTTTCAAAAAAATTACAAACAAAAATGAAACATTTAGATTAGGCGGGAACATGATGGATCTATAAAGTGTGAACATGCAAGTAAACAACTCAACTAAAATGGAATGGATCCTAATTATCTTCCACATTATACAGTGAAAAAAATAAGAAGAAAATAACAAATATTTCAACGCCGGTCTTGATTAAAGAAAAAAGAATTGCATTTTAATTTTAGCAAAAAAAAAGTAAAGAAAACTTTCATAAATTTAAAAAGACATTTTGTTCTGTTTCACTTCAAATTCCCCCAGCATTGATCATTCTCGAAATTTGCACTTTGTTTTCGTAAATACCGTTCGTCGTTTCAAGAGAAGCTTCTTTTTTTTTACTTAATGATGCTGAAAATCGATGATCAACTTTCGAGAATGATCTTTGTAAAATTTTTTAAAAGTGATTCTTGAAAAGATGTTTTACTAAGAAAGAAAGAAAAGTAAAACAATTTTATAGATCAAGAATTTAATAATAGATGAAATTCAAACATTCATAAAAAATGTTTTTTAATGCAAATATAACTGCCAATTTTTTGATGTTTTTGATAAATTTTTTTTACAGAAACTACAAGAAAATTCATAATAATTACTTTAAAACTAAGTAATGTTTCTAAGTTAATAACAAGTTATAAATCTTTTAAATTGAGATCTTAAATAAAAAAATTTTGATTTTCACAAAATTTTCATTTTAAAAAAAAGTAAGAATTTCAATTACGTAGTCAGCAAAAATTTTTATTAAGAAAAAAATGACATATTTAGCTTATGCAACTTTGTTCCAGCATTTTCTTGGATTTATATTAACTTTGCTATCATTAAAATTCTCTAAAAACGTTTTATTGCATAAAACTGTGATGATGAAAAGTTTTAAATTTTCTCCAGTAATAATTATATATTTTTTATACGTCGCAATTTTTAGCATTTTTTCACTCGCAAGTTTTACATATTTAATTATTTTTGGAGACCTGAAGAAAATATTTATGATGCTCGAGTGATTTTTTGGTTAGGATTTTTTCCATTTATTCTTGGAACTTTAGTTACTGTAGTGGAAATTTTTTTATGCATCGATCGATGTTTAGCTATTATATTTCCAATGGAATCATCCTTGCGTCGAATTTATTGTAGTTATGCAACCATTTTTGGTTTATTTATATTTTGTGCATTTTTTTTATGGACTAATCCTTTATATTTAATTTCTCCTAAAACTGCTTACCATGAATGCACAACTTTTGGATGTATGATTACAGGATATTATTATCCAACGTATATAAAATTTGGGTTCATTATATTTAATTTTATTGGTGGCATTTTATTATTTTCATTAATGAAATACATGGTTAAAAATTATACTACTAAAAGCAATAATATTTCAAAGTCGGTGGTTATTATTATTGCTTCCACTACTTTTTTTGAATTTTTTCCTCGTTTGTCTGCTTATGGTTTGTATCATGTAAATTTTTTTTTCACTTTAATTAAAAATACATACTAAAAAATTTATTTTTAAAAACTAAACAACTATCGTAGTCGAAATTCCCGGAAAATTTCCAAAGAATTTCCAATTTGACAACCGTAGTAAAAATCAAAGAAAAAATTCTAGGAAAAGTCAAGGAATGTGAAACAAAAGTGGAAAAATTTATCCAAAATTTTGTGCTTAAAAAAACAAAAAATTTGTACATACATTTTTTTCTAGGTGAATTTAATGAATTTTGGCTATCATGAATTGAGAAAAATTTTTGTAATTTTAGCTTCTTTCATTATTTTACCTTTAAATATTTCAGATTTTCGGTATTGTGTTAAATGCAGTAATAGGACCTTTCGCCTTTACTGCTACTGTATTAAATATCACTTTGTGTTCACGCATTTATTCAAAAGCATGCAAAAAAGCATTTAATCATACTTCTTCTCCACAAATTATTTTTCCTATAAATGTAATAAATTCTCCAATGGAAATTAATTAGATATTGACGACGCAATTTGGCAACCATGTTTTTTAGCGATAAAAATCCAAAAATGTCAATTGCCGCCTCATTATATTGTATTTATTTTATAAGTAATATTTATTTGAGTCATGGTAAAATAAATAAAATTTGTAGCTATGGCAACATTTTTGAATATAGCCTAGAAAAAAAGCTTGCATGTAAATAAGAATCAGCTTTTTTTCTCCATCTTCTGAGAATAAACTTAAAAAAGTGCAATTAAATGGTTGACTACAATTAAGTTCAACAAAAAAAAATGAGTTTTATTCATACAAATATATATTTATTAATTACGGTAGAAAAAGAAACTTTATTGCTTTGAATAAAATTTATATAGAAATGAGAGCAAATATTTAAGAAAGAAAAACCTTAATATCCAAATAAATAAGTAGTTAACTTAAGAAGAAGAAAATAATTAGTATAAACCTTGCTGCTTTTTAATTTCTTCAGCATTTTGTAAAAATTCGATTACAGTCGGAAGATTACTAAACTTTTCAATAATGACATCATTGGTGGTTTGAGTGTCATCGTGCAAAGGTTCATGGGCTTTCTCTTCATTTTCAAAATTAGATGCTTGTTTTGTGGATGGCATTACGAAAGGATGGAGTCGGAATAATGAAAGTATAAATGCCAAAGTCGAAAGCGCCTAAAAATTATATAATTAAGATAAAGTAACTATGGTAGACTTTTTTACCAAAGCAATGGGAAGTTCAGACATGACTGTAACATGGTTGTATTTCCAACCATTTATATAGAAAAATGGTCTAAAAGAAAGATAAATATTTTTTTAGCTAAGTAATTGACAAATTTTTTACCGTGTATCATTTTTTGGTGGATTTGTTGGTTGATCATAAAAGTCGTAATACTTGTGTTCACTGGAAGAAGAAGAAAAAATTGGATCAAAACACAAAATAAAAAGATTCTTACTTGTTGAAACCATTATCCGCTGGATCTCCGAAAACCTTTTCCTTTGTTTGAAGACTAACTGTATCATTAATGGGTGCAAAAGCAATGATTGCAAGGAATGAATATAATGCAATTATAATTAGGAAATATGTTTGCTAAAAAAATCATTTTTCATTCGAAATGATTGAAATAAAATTTATCTAACCCATTATGTGATGGAACAGGTGGGACAAAAACCTTCTCACATTGTCTTTTAGAAAATTGCAAAGCCGAATGCAAAATTAAACAGACGAGAGCAAACCCGGTGCAGAAATAATAATACCCAGCATGGTTGCTGATGTCAAATTTATGAGCGGTTAAAGTTATTGATTCAATCAAAAATGCCTGAAAAAAAATTAAATTTCTTAAATTTAAAACTCTTTATTAATAAAAAAAATTTACAGCTTGAATAAGATTGAACAAAATGGGACACTTTTTAAATCCACCAAAATACATTTTGTGCAACAACTGTATTCGGGTTCATGGATGAGGAGGTCGTGTTCAATTTTTTTGATTGCTCGAGAATTGACGTACCAATCAGTTAAAAAGAAAATTACGTTAACAAAAGAGCCAATCTAGGAATTTTAAATAAGGATAAGAATTAATTTTTAAGTTCAATAACTAACCCCTAAGAAAACTCCATCATAAGAAGCCCAAACAAGAAAGATTCCAGAAATGTTAGCCATTGCGAAAAGCATAGCCATGGTTGATTGCTAAAAAAATTTAAAATAATTATTTTATATTTTCTAATCATAATCTTCAGTGTGCCACAAAACATATGTCTAGGCCACAATCTATTTTTCTACAATTTGTGAGATTAATAGAAACTATAAAACTTACGAAATCCATAAAGCTTTTTTCCGAACCAAAAACCTTTTTGAGCAATCCACAATTGGTAACATTTTGCTTAAGGACCACAATGAGTAAAGTCAAAATCGAATAAATCAAAGATGAAATAAAAATGATTAAAAGAGGAATTTCATTCCATTCTCTATTAATATTAGTGGCAGCACCAATGAGGGAACCAGAAACAATCTAAAAAAATGTGTTTTATTTTTAAAAAAAGATTGGATAGATAAGAGACTTACGCATGTTACAAGTTTAGTTGTGGCTGGATCAGTAATGATTTGGCGTAAAAGTTGTGAAATTGGGCCATCTTCTTCCGATGACATGGCCTAAAAATTCATTAAAGTTGCTGGAAATAAAAAAGATTTTAAAAAAATTTGAGAAACGGTTTCTTATTCAGACAAGACTCAAATTTTGGTAAAAGTTTAACACGACAAAATAACTATTTTTTGGGTGAAAGTAACATTATAAAATAAAGTTAATCGCAAAATTAGAAATTTTAGCAGCCATAAACTCGAAAAGCTAAAAACTCAAAATACTTTACTTATTAAAACAGTAACCACAGTAATTTTAATAGTCCTTTTTTGGATACGAAAAACGCTTTTTTTCTCTTTAAAAACCTATGATTATTAATAACAAAATATATTAGCTTTTTAAGTTTTTTTTTCTCTTTTCATGGCTAAGGTTAAAGGCTAAAAGATTTCGTTGCTATGTCAACTAACGTTTTCCAACAATAAAAAATAAATAAAAAGGAAAAAATTGAATGCGTCGCAGCTTTTCAAACATATACCATGTCCATATTTCTATTTATTTAAAAAAACCTAAAACAGAGAAATTATGGGTGCTAATCTGCAAAAAAAAAAGGATTTATTTCGTTTTATAAAAAAAAGTTTTATATCCAAATATAACTAATTAGCAAATAAAAAATTTTATGGTTATTTATCGGCGAATTTTCTTTCAATGAAATCCATTTAATTTTCAATCGATAATTTTTTTGTAAATTTCTAATCCATTTAAATCTTTTTAATCCTTACCCATCATTTTTAATAAATAATTTTAAAAAATGCATTTTGGGTCTAATAAAAAATTCCTTGTTTATTAACGCAAACAAAATCAAATGGATTACGGAAAAAACTCTTACATGCTTTAAAAAAAGATTTACATTAAAGAAAAAATTATGACAGAATGTATTTAAAGAGGGCGCGTAAAAAAATTACATTAAAATTGTTGGTTCTTTTTTAATTTCATCTGCATTTTGTAAAAATTCGATTACCGGTGGTAAATTGTTTAACTTTTCTATGCTAACATCAGTGGTTTGAGTATTATAATCGTGAAAGGATTCAGGGGCGACCTTATCTTCATTATCAAAATTTGATGGTTTCAAAACGAATGGATGAAGTCGGAATAATGAAAGTAAAAATGCCAAAATTGAAAGGGCCTGAAACTCTGTCTTTTTTATCCAAAATTACTAATGAAAATTTCTTACAAAAGCAATTGGAAGCTCTGTGATGGCCTGAATTTTTTTTCGATGCCAAACAGTTTTATTGTAAAACGGCCTAAAAAATATAAATGTATGCTTTTTTGTGTAAAGTATTAAATAATTAAAAAATTACCGTGTTTCATTTTCTGGTGGTTTGTTAGTAGTAAGTTGGTAGTCATTTTGTGGTGGAATAGTTGTAGGTTGGCCGTTAACATTATTGTCTTCATTATCACTGAAACAAAAGTTTCTTTAATTTTGTAACTAAAATTCTTTGTGGAAGATTTATTAAATAAAATGTTACAAAGTTAAAAAGTTTCAATAGCTCAAATATGGAAAGATTATCCTTTCTATAAATCATAGCTCTCATTTGGAGGACTTCCATACATCTTTTCTTTTATTGGAAGATCATAAGTATGATTTATTAAAGCAAAATAAATAATCGCATACAAAGAATAAAATGCTATGATTAGGAATAAATAAGTTTGCTACAAAAAAAGCAAATTTTAAATTAAATTTTTTTGGATAAACTTAAAAAAATAATTTTTTTTACCCATTTGTAAGCTGGAACTTGTGCAGTAGAAACTTTTTCACTTAATCTTTTTGAAAATTGCAATGCTGAATGCAAAACCAAACAAACGATAACAAATCCGGCGCAGTAAAAATAGAAACCAGCACGATTGCTGATGTCAGATTTTTGCGCAATTAAAGTTATTGATGCAATCAAACATCCCTAAAATTAATGGGTTTAAAAGTTGGAAATTTATTAAAAATTTACAGCTTGGATAAGATTGAAGAAAATAGGGCATTTTCTGAATCCACCAAAAATACATTTTGTGCAACAACTATATTCAGGTTCAGGGATGAGGAGGTCATGTTCAATTTCAGGAACTTCTCGAGAACTGACATACCAATCCGTTAAAAAGAAAACAACATTCAGAAAAGAGCCAATCTACAATTAATTAAATAAGGATAAAATTAATTTTTAAGTTTATAGACATACCCATATAAATAATCTATTATAAGAACTCAAACGGAGAAAGATTCCAGAAATGTTAGCCATTGCAAGGACCATAGCCATGGTTGATTGCTATGATTATAAGATTAATGCAAAGTGTTATTATATAAAGTTGTAAGCAAAAGTAGGAAGATGTTCAAAATATTTAATCAAAAGCAAATTATAATCGCTTTAAATTAAAGAAAAAGTATGGCCAAAAATACTTACAACTCCATTAAAACTTGCATTGGCACCAAAAACTTTCTTAAACCATCCACAATTTGTAACTTTTTCAGTTTGTTTACAGACCACAACAAGAAGGGTCAAAATCGAATAAATTAATGAAAAGAGGAAAATAATTAAGAATGGAGCTAAATTCAATGAACTTTTGAAACTAATGCAAACTACAATGAGAAATCCCGAAAGAATCTAAAAAATAGGTTTTAATTAAAAATCAAAAAGAGTTCGAAAAGTAAACAGCTTACACTTGTAACAATTTTGTTTATTATTTGAATAAAAATGATTCGACGTAGATTATGAGCAACAGGGCCATCTTCACACATGGCTTAAATTCTATAAAACTTTTATATTAAAATATAAGAATTTTTAATTCAAAATAATTGTAACGAAAAGTTAAATTTGAATTTTTAGCAACCTTTTACTCAGAAAGCTAAAAATTTAAAATGGCATATGTACTTACTAAAAAGGTAACCACAGTATGTTTGTTAGTAATTTTTTTTGTTTTTGAGAAAACTTTTCTTTTTCTTTAAAACCTTATGATTATTAATAATAAAAATAGAATAATATTTTTAGTTTTTCTTTTTTTCCAAGGCTAAAATTAAAGGCTAAACATTTATTTCGTTGCCATGTCAACTCGCTTTTAATAATAATAAAAAAAGTGGAAATAAAAAGATTGATAGAGTTGCAATAAGGCAAACAAATATATTTTTAATAAACAACAAAGTTAAAGTTTAATGCATTTGAGCTCAGCGAGAAAAAAGTTGTGCAGTTAATTTTTAGCTTTTTAAAATCACATAAATAAGTTTATTTTTTCTTACAAATATACTGTAAAGAGGCGAGTGAGAAGATAAGAAAAAACATTAAAAAGATTAAAAATAGAATACAGTTCGTTTTTTATTTTTGAATAAATATTTAGCGAATTAAAAAAAACCGTAAATTTTAAAATAAAATCGGCGTTTCTTTTTTAATTTCTTCAACAATTTGTAAACGTTCAATAACCGTTGGTAAATTACTGAACTTTTCAATGATGACTTCATCCGTTTGGGATGGCATTGAAAAAGGATGAAGTCGGAATAATGAAAGTAAAAATGCCAAAATTAAAAGTGCCTAAAAATTAAAAAAATTTAAAACAAAATAAAGGATTTTAAATTTTTTGCTTACAAATGCGATAGGAAGTTCATTTACAGCATAAAGGAATTTATCATCCCATTTTGTGGTATAATAATATGATCTAAAAAAAGATTTTTTTAAAATAATTTTTAAACTATCCAACTATCATTACTGTTGATCTTCGTCAGTGGATTCCGGATGAATTAAAAGGTGATTTCGGCTATAATAATTGTTGCTGTCTGTCTCATTTACATATACCTTTATTTTCATTCCATAACTATCGTTTGTATGAATTGGAGCAAAAATAACGATTGCAAGTAAAGAGTAAAACGCGACGATGAGAAGTAAATACATTTGCTGAAAATAAAAAAATATTGCAGCTTATATTTTTTTAAATAAATTTTTTTACCCATTTTGTTGCTGGCACAAGTTTGGTTGAAACTTTTTTACTTAATTTTTTGATAATTGAAACATGGTAAGCAAAGCCAAACAAATAATTGTAAATCCGGTACAACAGAAGAAATAAACAGAATAATATGCGATCTTATGGATTTGAATTACCATAATAAATGAAGCAGCTAAACATCCCTAAAATCAAAAGCTTTTTTTAAGGGAATAAATTTTAATAAAAATTTACAGTTTGAATAAAATTAAAGAAAATGGGACATTTTTTAAATCCTCCAAAAATACATTTTGTGCAACAACTGTATTCAGGGTCAGGAAGAAGGTCATATTCATTTTCGGAAACTGCTCTGATGTTAATGAACCAATCAATTAAAAGGAAAATAATGTTAACCTTTGATAGAATCTAAAAAAATATTATTTAAGTTTTGTTAATTATTTTATATTTTTTTTATAGATATTCTTACAGCTAAAATGAATCCTTCTCGAACATTTCCAATAAGCATAATTCCAGAGAGATTTGCAGCAGCAAAAAGCATAGCAAAAGTTGATGACTATAAAAGTTTTTCTTTGGAATTCTGTAGCTATATGTGTTCAGGGTTTCGAGGCTTATGATTTAAAAGAACTTACAACTTCATTAAAATTTGCATTGGCACCAAATACTTTCTTAAACAATCCTGAATTTGTAACATTTTCAGTTTGTTTTAAAACCACAACCAGAAGAGTCAAAACGGAGTAAAAAAAGCATGAAATATAAATAACCAAAACGGGAATCTGATTCCATTCTCGATTAACACAAGTTGAAGTAGCGATAAGGAATCCAGAAAGGATCTGGAATAGTTTCACTTTTGAATTTAGGAAGCAGAAAAATTGAGTCTTTAAAGGGACAAGACTATTTGCTGCCTTTTTTCAAATTTCATTTTCCCGCAATTACCCGCAAGTGGAAAGATGAAGCGAGCTTTTTTCCGTGTAATACAGTAACCTTGCACGGAAAAAAGCTCGCTTCATCTTTCCACTTGCGGGTAATCGCGGGAAAATGAAATTTGAAAAAAGGCAGCAAATAGTCTTGTCCCTTTAACTTACGCTTGTTACAAGTTTGATTGTTGCAGGATCTTTAAGGATTCGAAGCAAAAGTTGTGATACAGGGCCATCTTCAGACATGGTTCTAAAAAATTAAAACACACTTATTTCAAAGTTATCTCGGGGTTAATTTTTTTTGAAAGTGAAGAATATTTTTTTAGTTACGTCGGAAGTCAAAATGTAAAAAATACAGAATGCCTCTGCTTAAAACTTTAAAAAAGAAACTTTGTAAATAAAAATTTTTAAAAATATGAAAAACGCCTTTTTTTTCAAAAACTTATGACAAAACTACTGAAAAATAAAAAATAAATTACGAGTTTCACCTTACTAAGGTTAAAAGCAGCTAAACTAAGCGTTGCTATGTTAACTAACGTTTTTCATTTGAAAAAAAAACAAAAAATAGAAAAAAAAACTTGATAGCATGGCATTAATGGAACCACACATCATGCCCATATTTTTTTTATTAAAATACACACATACAACACAAAAATTGTTTCAAAGGTGATATTTTGCAAAAAAAAAATGTTTCAAAAATAAATTTCAAAATAATTTATTAGCAAATTTTAAATTTTATGATTATCGAAAAATTTCCTTCAAAAAATTAAACATTTTTTGTAAAAGTTAAATTATACCCTTTTTAATTTTCAAGCGATAAACACTTTAAAAAGAAAAAAAATGAATATCAAATTTAGTTAAATCATTTTAATAATTACCCCTCATTTTTAATAAATAAAAAAGTTCAATGCATTAGCGCTTAATGCGAAAAAATTTGTTGCTAATTAATTTTTAACTTTCAAAAAAAATTTAAATACATACTTAAGTTTATTACTTTAAGACAAATATATATGTACTGTAAAGAAATGTAGTACGATGATAAAAAGTAAGAAAAAAAAACATTAAATAAATTTAAAATAAAAAAAAGTTCATTTTTTTGAATAAATAATTAATGAGTAATAAAAACCAAAAAAAATTAGCTTAAAATTGGTGGTTGTTTTTTGATTTCTTCCGCATTTTGTAAAAATTCGATTACTGTTGGCAAATTACTGAACTTTTCAATAATGGCATCATTGGTGGTTTGTGTTTCATCGTGAAGAGGTTCATGGGCATTGTCTTCATTTTCATACGCTGAAGCCTGTTTTGAGGATGGCATTACGAAAGGATGGAGTCGGAATAATGAAATTAAAAATGCCAAAGTTGAAAGGGCCTAAAAATTGAAAGATTTAAACAAAATATGTGGATTTTAAATTTAACTTACAAATGCGATTGGAAGTTCAGATGGCGCATAAATGAGTTTACTATCCCATTTCGTGTGATAATAAAATGGCCTGAAATATATGTGTTTTTTGATACAATTTTTATGCTTAATAAATTACCGTTGATCTTCTTCAGTTGATTCAGGATGAATTATAAGGTTATTTCGTTTATAATAGTTGTTGCTGTCTTTATCAACTGTCTCATTTACATAAATCTTTATTTTACATTCATGACTTTCGTTTGTAGTAATTGGAGCAAAAACAGCGACTGCAAGCATAGAGTAAAATGCGATGATAATGAGTAAATATGTTTGCTGAAAAATACAATTTTTTTAATATAAAATTCTGTAGCTTTAATTTAAAAAAATGTGTTTTACCCATTTTGTAGCGGGAAGAGATTTGGTTGAAATCTTTTTACTTAATTTCTTTGATAATTGCAAAATGGTAAGCAAAATCAAGCAACCAATAGTGAATCCCGTGCAACAAGTATAGAAAATAGCATGATATCCTATGCGCCAATTTTGAGTTACCATAACTAATGAAGCAGCCAAGCATCCCTAAAATCAAAAGCTTTTTTTGAAGACTGTAAATTTTATTGATAAAAATTTACAGCTTGAATAAGATTAAAGAAAATAGGGCATTTTTTAAATCCTCCAAAAAGACATTTTGTGCAACAGCAGTATTTGCGTTCTGGAACTGGATATTCGATTTCTGGGATAGCTCGGGAACTAATAAACCAATCAACCAAAAGGAAAATAATATTGGCAAGGGAGAGAATCTAAAAAAAATTCCCTTTGTTATTATACCTTTTATAAGTCAGTAAAAAACTTACAGCTAAAATGAATCCTTCTCGAACATTTCCAATAAGCATAATTCCAGAGAGATTTGCAGCAGCAAAAAGCATAGCAAAAGTTGATGACTATAAAAGTTTTTCTTTGGAATTCTGTAGCTATATGTGTTCAGGGTTTCGAGGCTTATGATTTAAAAGAACTTACAACTTCATTAAAATTTGCATTGGCACCAAATACTTTCTTAAACAATTCACAATTCGAAACATTTTCACGTTGTTTTAAAACAATAACGACGAGGGTTAAAATCGAATAAATCAAAGTTGAAGAAAAAATAACCAAAACTGGAATCTGATTCCATTCTCGATTAACGCAAGTGGAAGTAGCGATAAGGAAACCGGAAAGGATCTGGAATATTTTTATTATTTGGGAAGCAGAAAATGGAGTCAACGAGACTTACGCTTGTAGCAAGCTTGATGGTTGCTGGATCCGTAAGAATTCGAAGTAAAAGTTGGGATACTGGGCCATCTTCAGATGACATGGTTCTAAAAAAATAAAAAACAGATTTATTTGGCACAGTTATTTTAAAGTTATCTCGGAGTTGAATTTTTCAAAAGTTTACAAGATTTTTTTTTAGCTACGTCGGAAACCAAATGTAAAAAAATACAAAATGCCGCTGCTTAAAACTTTACAAATGACACTTTGTAAAAAGAAATTTTTAAAAATATAAAAAACGCCTTTTTTCTTTCTTTCAAAAACTTATGACAAAATATTGAAAAATAAAAAATAAATTACGAGTTTGACCTTACTAAGGTTAAAAACAGCTAAACAAAGCGTTGCCATGTCAACCAAAAGTAGAAAATAAAATTGAACATTTGAACACTTTTATTTACCAGAAAAATGTTTTATTGCAAAGAACAGATGTATGTACACATTACATTTTTTATAACAATAAAATAATGCGTAACCTAGATTTTTTAAAGATTTAATGAGATTAGTCGAAAAATACACTACACAGAATTCAAACATTTTTTTAATTTAAAAAAGTTGAAAAAAAATTACAAAATAAAATGTGCAATCGAGAATTTTGATAAAAAAAACTTTCCTCGTGTATCTCTGGTTTAATTTTTAGTATTGTATTTTGGAAAACGATAAAGGCAAAAAAATATATTCAATGCAAATTAAATGACTTTTTAGCATGAAAAAAACTCTGTCTTTTTTCTTTTTTTTTAATTATGACTCTTTTTTACATAAAGTTATTATTTTTAAAAAAAATTTATTTGAAAATACTAAAGAAAAAGTTTAGCTCTA
Source organism: Panagrolaimus kolymaensis (assembly GCA_028622995.1). NCBI lineage: Eukaryota > Metazoa > Nematoda > Chromadorea > Rhabditida > Panagrolaimidae > Panagrolaimus > Panagrolaimus kolymaensis. The sequence continues at coordinate 8,303 of JAJQJQ010000311.1, read as the reverse complement.
CCATAAAAATATATTTTTGAATCTCTAGTTTCTTTGGTGCTTTTTGCGTTTTATTGTTGCGCAGCTGTTTTGAACTACAAAATATTTTCTTTTAGATAACTTTGAGTCAAATGAAAGGAGAAAAGTCAATAACTGAGTGCGTGAAAAACTTATAAAGAAACCAAATGCTTTCCCTATCCCTCCCATCATCCACAACTTTAGTGAACTAAAAAAAATTACATTGTTATTGGTTTATCTTGTTTGTGTGCCTTGTTTTTCAACATTTGTCATAGAGGTCAATCCATATCTTTGTGCAAAAAAAAATGTTTTTTGTTTAAGTGGCAATTGGGTCAAAGAAAGGGCATATGCCATAATCGACTGGGTTTATTGATTAAAAAAGACAATTTTTGTGAGTGTGATGCTATCCTCACAGCGCTTTGATTTCCTTCAAAGCGGCGCGTTTGGCGTTTTATCCTTTTATAAAACAGGCAAGCGCGCTCATATTATTTTAATTTTTTTAAATTTAATAATTACTTTTTGAATAAATTATATCTAGGAGATATTAATTAAGAGATTTCAAAGAATTTTTTGGGACAAATATTAGATTTTTTCATCGAAAAAAATAAAGCAAGTCCTCTACCTGAATATTAGCATAATCAGTTGCTGAATCTCGATTTTTTTCTCATTTTTTTTACAAACTGCCATAACCATCGGATTCCCCATGCTTTAAAACCCCAGACTCTGAAGTTTCACCCAAAAAAAATGCAAAATCCAAATAGTTATGAGGATTTAAAAATGCTCGAGACGTATTTTTTCAATTCGAGAAGGAAAACTATTTTTTTTTACTATCAAACTGATGTCGAAAATAAGTAACTTTTATTCCCCATCCTCGAATCTATATTTGTGCCAAATATCACTTTAGGTGAACTGACTGGAAAAAAAGTTGATTCATTTTCAATATACCCATACACCCGATATCAATATCTCCATTTCCACAGAAGTTGCATATCTGTACATGACCTTTTGATTAATCTTCCAAATGCAGAAAGTATAAGGTACCTTATTTTTATGCTTTAACTTAAATTTAATTCAATTTTTTTAGTGCTTTGGTTAATGGCATTTTAGATTCAAAAATGATTGAACCGAGGAAAAATAAAATTGACTATCTTAATCTTTATATCGATGACAGAATTTTTGACCCAGATGAATATTATAAATGTTTCGAGGTTAGACTTTTTTTCTTAAACCAACTATTGTATTTTTTTTATTTATAGAAAGTATTAGCTCCAAATGCAAAAGTTCAATTGTCCTTTAACCCTTTTGATACAGAAAATTACAAAAATTTTAGGGAAATTAAAGATGAGTTGGATAGAAAATGGACGCCAGCAAATGAAAAACCAAAAATAGAGTTTGATATTTTTTTCATATAAATTATAAAAAATTAGAAAAGTTGTTTTAATTTTATTTGCCATGATCTTATAAAGAGTTTACTTTTGCAAAGTTTTTATTATTATTATTTTTTTTACCACAAATTCGCTAATGTTTTGTCTTTCTTAGTGTTGTATTTTTCTTGCCCAGTTTTTTGGATTTCTTAATTTTATTTTCTGAAGATAATATTGTATTATTAATTATTGTTTATATGTTTGCATGGAAAAAAATGTGAAAAAAAATAATACTTTGTTTAACAAATGATGTAAGTGACCACGCATTGACGACGTAGGTAAAAGAATAAAATACAAAAAACAATCATAATCTGTTTTTTCTAGCTATGCAAATGTGAAAGTTAACAGTATTATTAATTTTCCGAAGAAAAATTCTATTTTCTTAGTAATAATTTGCCATTCATTTTTTTCTCTTGGACTTTGTGGGAATCTGAACTCTTACTCTTCTTTTCTTTTTTGTATTTTTTTTTGTTTCGAAGAATTAATTCTAAAGTTCAAACAATATTTATTAAAATTTATTAAATAACAAAAATTTTTAAAAATATTACATGGCTGAAGCATTCGAAGCCGCTGATGGAATAACTTTAGAAGCAATGAAAGAAAAATCTTTTCTTTTAGTAAACTTATAAATAAATTGAAACAAAGCCCTTCGATATGGTCTAATCAAAACCACAATGCAAATCATATCAATCAAAAAATAAAAATGATACATACATTGCAGAAAAATATAAAATTTAAATGTGGAATTAAATTTAAATACATAAAAAATTACAATTATAGTGACGGGAATGCAACCAAAAATAAGTAAAGTTAAAAGTTGGATGAGTAAAGTTTTCACGGCGTTGATATTATGAATTTGGGAAGCAAAATTATTTGTTTGTGACTTGCACGCTTTTAAACAATAAATAATTTTATGAGTATAAAATAAATATCCAAAAATTCGGGTGGACATAAATAAACAAACAAAAAATCCAAAAAACCCAGTGGAAATTGAAAAACTTGAAAAAATATCTGTGACACCAAAATTTGGAAAATTAACAATCGCCTCGAGAGAATTAAAATTTTCATAAATATATTTTCTGGATTCTTCAAAATTAAATAAATGTCCACCAAAAATTAATGCAAAAATATAACTAAAAAATAGCATAAAAGAAGTAATTCCAATTCCACTAAAAATCATTCTTTCCGAGACCATTCCATGATTAATTACCCCAGAAGTCATGGCATAATATCTTTCGATAAACATGCAAAGAAGCAAATCAGCAATAACCACTATCATCATCGTTTCCATAATGGGGGATAAAAAAATTACAAATGGCCCAGAAACGGAAAATGTGGCCTTCACAAGAATAGCATCAGTTGGAAGTAAATAAATGGTTTTGAATAACAAAAAATGAATGGAATTAATTTGTTGAACAATTATGAGAATTATAAGTAGGCGACGATAATTTTTAAGGATGTTTGAAGTTTTAGTGAATATTATTTTTATTGAAATAATGACATTATCAAAGTTGCAATGGTAATAATATTAGTAACAATTTCAAATATTTTTATAAATGGTTGATAATATTTCATAAGTTAAGGAGGCTGCCATTTTTTTATTTACAAAGTTCTAAGCTTTAAATAAAAAAGAATATAGTTTTTTAAACTCTAACGGCTAAGAAAAAACAAAATAAGTTTTATTTATTTTTTCTAGGATTAAATAATTTTCTTTTTTTTTGTTTCTTGGCTTTCGTAAAAGTTAAAGAAAAAAAATTGGAATGAATGAAAGAAAAAATGAATTGAGGTGTGAAGTAATTTAATATTCTCAAAAATTTGTACTTTTTCTTTTCTTCCCATGCGAAAACAAAAATAAATAAAAAATAAATACGTATTTGTTTTTTTTCGTTACTTTCTTCGTTTCTGGAAAGAAGGAGGAAGAAAGAAAAAAGAGAAGGGTTTTCCGGAGAAAAAATTTATTTCAGCAAAAAAAAAGCTCGCTTTGACATTGATGACAGCTTTTGTTGCTTCCTAATTTTATTTTTTTATTCCACGCAATTTTCATTAATAAGAAAAATGCAGAGAGAATAAAAAAAAGAAACTTTGGTTGTTTAATAAGTTTCTGTTATTCATAAATTATTTTTTTGCTTCTATGCTAAATTTAACTTTATTCTATTAGATTTTTATATCTTTTTTCTGTTAAGAAAATAAAAAAACATAGTCCTTTGATATTTTTCTCTTATTTTTTTGTCGATCAATTAACTTTAAATATAATTTTTTGCTTGGTAGAAATTAATTTTTTTTTTCACTGTTGGCATTTAATGCAGCCAACAAAGCGATATATTCTGCTTTCATTACAAAAAGTAACATTTTTCTCAAGTTCTTTCATATTATGAATACAAACAGTAGACTTAAATTTTGGACCATTTGTAAATATGTTTTTGTTCGGTTTTTCAATATTTTCAAACTTGGCATCTAGGAAAATAAAATTTTAGCTGAGAACGATTATAGAGATAGCTTTTAAAATCTGTTTTAAATATGCCAGGAGATTCAAATCAAAATTTTTCTCGTGGGGCATTCTTTATATTAAAAAAGTTTATAAAAAATAAATATATTGCTAATTAAAATATTCAAAAAAAAATTTAAAAAACGAAAATGAAAAGTGTTTTTTTTACGGAATGAAATGCAAGCAACAGTCAATCGATAAAATAAAAACTTTTCACAAAAAAAAGAAGAAAGAAAATGAAGAAAAAATAATTGTTTATTCATTTATGTTTTGACAACTAAAATATGGAAAAAAAAGAAGAAGCGACGACGAACAAGCAAGCAAGAGAGATTTGTAGATTTTATTTTTACGCGACAAAAAAAATAAAAAGTGTAATATTTTTTTTCTCATCATTTTGTTTTTTCTTGCTTCAAAGTGCTTTACGAATGATATCTCATTTTTCAATTCCATCTTGGCAATCATTATTTTTTTTTCGACGTTTCTCCGATGTTTCCAAACGTTGAGCCTGGACTTTCATAATCTCAAATTTTGGCCATAACTTCTTTTTCATTTTTTTGAAATAATATGTTTAAGGAGTAAACAACCAAAAAGTCAATTTTGTTGTTAATAATTTTCTTAGAAAATTTTTTTTATTTATGATTTACAATTTAACTTTTTACTCAAATGGTTAATTAGATTATATGACAAAAAATAAAAAGCCTAAATATTCAAAAAAAAACTGACAAAAAAAGAAAAGCAACATTTCATTTTAATTCATAAATCAATCAATAAAAATAAGACAGCTTTTAGATCAAAAGAAAAAATAAGCGCGAAAAAAAATTTCTTTTTAGAAAAAAGGAAGCCAAAAAACAACAAAAAGTGTTGGAGTGATGATCTCGTTTTCATTTTCCAAGGAAAGAAAATTTAGAAATTTTTTTAAAACGAATATACAAAAAAGTATTTTGTTTAGTCATAGAAAAATAAAATCAAAAAATGTTGTGTTTTATATGTTTTGTGTTTTTAGGATGCCTTGTTTCGAAGGATGGGTTGTGATATTTATCTCTAACTTGGTTATTGCCTTCTTCCTTGACGTTCATTATTCGTCCATTGGCTTTCTAACTTTGTCTTGTTTTTTAACTTTGTTTTTATTTATAATAAAAATTTATTTCTATGGTAAATCAAAAATTTTCTCTAAAAAAAATGCGTAAATAAAGGCGCCATTTTCTTATTGAAAACAAAATGTTATATTTGTTTTATTTTTATGAAGTTACTCAAATTGCATGTCCTTAGCTGAATTAATTTGTTGAATGAAAAAACGTTGTACAAAATAAACCAAAAAATTGTTTCTTTAAGTATTATATTTTTAAATCGTGCAGTTTGTGTACGAACAATAATAAAGCGCGAACAATAAAAATGAAAAAAATAAAAGGCGAAAAATACATTAGCTGCAGAAAAAGTTGCAAGTTATAAAATTTATGAAAAGGACTAATGATTGAAACAGCAACATCAGATTTTCAAGTAAGCCAAAGAATTGTGTGAAGGAGAGGAAAGGAAGGAATTAGATGAAGCTATCCTTATGACAGCTGCTTTAATTCGCTCCATCTTCAAACTGTCAACTGATCCTAAAAATTTAAGTGATAAATAAAACATTTCGAAAATAAAAATATTTTAAATATAATAAACAAATATAATACTTACTTCCTGCTTTGTAAGTTTCTTTATTATCCATGAATTCACGTATTCTTTTTGCGATAGCTAAAATCTCATTTTTTAGCTTTTCCTCTTTTTCTTCGCATTCTTTAATTTTTTTTTGCGCCAGTTCTTTGAAATCATCGTTTTTTTTCTTTTTAATATTATATTCTTCTTCCACCTTTTCCATTTTCAATTGCGTTTCTTTAACTATCTCCATCAAAGCTTCAATCTCAGGAAATAAAGGTTTAATAACATCATAAAATTTAATCACCTGATCTAAGGGAATAGTTATACTCGGTACCAATGAACTTGAAAGGCGTTTTCGTTTAACAGCAATAGAACTCGAGGTACCCTGGTTTTCAGTCATATTGAATAATATAAAATTCGTATATGAAAAAGTTTGAACAACTTAAAAAATAAATTTAATGTTATTTTAAACTGAAAAATAAAAAATAAAACTCACTCAAAAAAGTATGTGTAAAAATTGACAACGATTTTTAAAACCTTTATCACCCGAATTTATCCTGAATGTGATTTTTTTCTCTTCTTTTTTTGATGTTCTATTTTTTTCTTTGCAGAATAAGGATGTGCAAAAAAAAAAGAAAGTTCTGCTAAGAAAATCATTAATCAGCAAAACAATTCATTCTTTCTTTATCTTAAGAAAAAAGGTAGCCGCAATATCGTTATGAATTAGATGAGAAAAGTAAAGAAAACATTTTCAATTTAATACAAAAAAGAGTCTAAAATTCCAAAAAATTTTTCTTTTTTTATAGCTAAAATGTGTTTGCCCCATTTTACACCTAATAATTGCACGAAGTACCCATTGGATGAAGATTGTTTAATTCTTAAAAGTCAAACGGATTGCGTGGAAAATTATACAAATGGATCATTGTATAATAATTCACGTTCCGCAGGTTTTATTGAACCCATCATTCCTATGTTAGCATTATTTTTTTCAACCATTTTTTGTTATTTTATTAATTTTTAGAATTGGAAAACAATTAAAATTTCAGGTAATTGGTTTTTTTGTTTATAAATTTTCTTCCATTTTTCATGTTTTTAGGCTGTAGCAAATATAACAAATTTAAAATCAAATATTCGAATTGTAATCGTTTTTTCAATTCAAACAATAATTTTAATGTTTCTTTTTTTGTTTGGAATTTTTAAATGAACTCGACAAACTTTATATTATCGATTTAAAGAAGTGGCCATATTGGGCTCAATGGCTTACAAATGACGATCATGTAATGCCATCGTTTCGAGAACTTCGAGTTTTTATTGATTCCATCGTAGTTTTGGCATTTATGAATGGATATCGAGAAGATTTGTGTGATGCTATTTTATGGATTTATCGAATTCCAAAAAGAATATGGAAAAGAATAGAAAATTTGAAAATACTAAAGAAGAAAAATTCTATCATTTCTTTGCATGGCTAAATGCATCGTGCGATTTTGAATGTTTTAAAAGATTAGTTACGCATAATTAAAAAATCAATAAGTGGTTTTAAAAAAATTGTGTTGCATGCCGTTTTTTAAGCTAGAATATTATCTATTTCAACGAATAAACCAATTTCAATGATCAGACATAAAAAAACTAATAAATGGTTTTGGATTTACTTTTTGGGTCCACTTCTACTCTGCCATGATTACGCTGTTTTTTTTTGTTGTTCTCTAAAAAAGTCTTAAAAATTTAGGAGTTATTCTCAGATATGTTTCTCTCGCCTAAAATTCTATTACACAATACTAAAATAAATCTTTCATTACACAAAAAACAAGGTTATGATGATGCATTCTTTTTGATTGGTTTAAAAATCCTTCTTTGTCTCCAATCATCCTTAAACACCTTTAAAGGTAACAACAAAGTTCACCAATTTTTTCTTCCTTCTTCAAACCCTCTTCAAAAAATTTATAATTGAATTTTTTCGATTGTTGTATTAAAAGTAAGCAAAGTTCATCAAATCCATTAAGAGTAAAACCAAAATCAAAAAAAAAATACAAGTTAAATTAAAGGTAAAAAAAGGTTTAAAAAATCTGCAAAATACAAGACTATAAATAAATAAAGTCGAAGAATAAGAAAAAAGCATTTTTTACACCCAAGTATTTTTTTTTTATTGTCATGTAACTAACTTATTTTCGTGAAGGTCGTCATTCTGAGATCTTTGATTCGAAATTTTTTTTAGCAATGACGAATCACTATGCTTTCTTTCATTGGTGAGTTGACGAAAGCATTCAAAAATAATAACATTTTTTTGATTGCTTATTTTGACAAAAAAAACCCCGTGCTATAGTTGTAGACCCATTGAACAGCGCTCTGTCCAAAATAAGAAGTCAAAAAAAAAGCAGTTATTATTTTTGAATACTTTCGTCAACTTTGCAATGAAAGCATAGGGCATGAAAAGAATTTTTTCCCCGAAAAAAGTGAAAAAAATAATGAAATTAATTTTTCATTTTAAAAACCAAAAAAAAAGTAATCTCGAAAAATATCGTAAAATAAAATAAAAAATGTCTTTTACTTCTTCCCTGACGTTAAAAAGACATGGTCGCCACTACGGTTTGACTGTTGATTTTTAACTTTTCCGCCAAAAATAAAAAAGGTGAATTTTTAACTAGTTTGCATTCGACTATTTTGTGTTTTTTTTGATTTATTATTTAAGAATTAATTGATTCTATAGTAAAAAAAGGTCGAGAATTTTATATTTCCAGCTTTTTAAACCATGAAAATCCATT
>JAJQJQ010000310.1:0-29258 GCA_028622995.1 Panagrolaimus kolymaensis | reverse complement strand
CTCGTAATACCCATAAATTAAATGCTAACCATCCAATAAGGCATAATAACCCGAAAAAATAATAGAGCTCATTACGATGCTCAGCAAAATCAAATAATACTTTCACCTGAAAAAAAGAATGAAAGAAGTTAGAAAAATTGTTTTATCTTTCAAATAAAAATTCTTTTTCTTTGAATTTTCCAAAAGCGAAATATGAGACACCCAGTTTTTTTTAAAAGTAAAATTCAGAAGGTTTTTGTTATGTTGGAAAAAGTAAAAAAACTTACTTTGGCGGCTTTTTATGAAACTTTTAACCAAAAAAATATTAGTGAAAGCGAAGTTTCATGAAAATATTGATTTCACAGTTATTATTGTTTTACCATAATAAAACACGCGGCTATTACAACACAGTTTTAATTTTTCTAATTCTTGAAAAAATAATGGTCGGCCTCTAAAATATATTTTTATAATTATCAGTTAATTAATGAAATATGAAATTTAAATTGTGGAATTAAAAAGTCACGATTTTTTAAAACAAATTATTTGAAAATGCAGTTTTTAAAAGTTTACGATATGGAATTGGGTTCACAGTTTTTCCTTGTTCGAAAGTGTGTTTTCACGAAGAAAATGTTTTACATTACCAAAAAAATCTCCAGTTTCAGTTTATTTTTATTTATTTTTAGTATAATTTTGGAAAAGTTTTTGACACAGTTACATAAAAAATCTGCGAATAACAAAAATACTTTGAATCTATTTTTTGTAATAATGAATTCTTGAATGAAATATTAAAATGATTATTATATTTTCTCGCTTTTTTTACTCAAATTAAAATTCAACTGACAGTTATATTTATTTAATTTATGCTTAATTTGAAAAGCTTACAGTTTTTTTTATATTTTTTTAATGAATTGAAAAATAAGTTAAATTTGTCGAAATTTAAAAAACAAAAAGAAAAAAAAAGCCCAGTTTCATAATTTTAAAAGAAAATAATTGGACACAGTTAATAATTTAAAAAAAAAACATCAAAATATCTTATATAACAGTTTACCTAAATAATAAACCAAAAAATATTTTTTGAGCAAAGTTTTTTAACTTTTTAAAGTTTATTTCTAAACATTGCAACAGTTAAACAAAAAAATGAGAATGAAAATAAACTTTTATTTTCTTTTAAAATTTTTATAAGTTTTTTAAAGAAAAGAAAACTTTTTTATTCATTCATTAATGATGATGCTTCTTTTGTTGTTGTTGGTTGGGTTTGGATGATGATGCTCTCTCGCCATATATCTCATTTACAATGCTTTTATCTTTCCACCACCACCATTTCCTTTTCTTTGACATTCATGGCTTCCTTTTTTTCTATTAGTTCTTTTTAGAAATGAATAAATAAAAGCTGTCATTTGCCACCAAAAAAAAGAAAGAAAAAAGCAATGAATGTTATTATTTTTTTTATAAACTTTTTCTTCTTCTGTTATTCATTGGAGTAAATTTTAAATAGGATGAGACCAAAAAAAGAAAAAGAAGGTTTAGTAAAATTTTAATGGATATTTTTTTCTATTTTTTTAAATAAGAAATTGAAATACAGTTTTTAAAAAAGTTTAAAATTTGCATTTCGGTTTGTTAAAAGGATGAGATTTGATACATTTCAGTTTTGTAGCAGCTATCAGTTAAAATATTTAATTTAAAATATGCCCTATTTTTATGAATTTAAAGAAAAAATGATACTTGCGCAGTTTTTAACATTGTCGAAAAGTGAGGAAATAAAATAATAAGATTTGTAAGTACAGTTTTTTGCAAACCACTCATTCCCAACTTTGAATTTTTAATTTAAAGAAAACTATAAAAAAAGACAGTTAAAAAATTATATTTTTCAAAAATTTTTATTAAAACAATATAAAGCTTAGAAGTCCACTCACATAGAATAGTTTAAAAATTTTTAGAAAATAAAAAAGTTTACAAATTCACAATTTGCATTTTTACTTTGAATCCAAAATAACGAATAGATATGCAGTTTTATTAAAATCAAAAAAAAGGTAAGAGATATGTAAATTCATACCAAATCTCCATGATCTCCAGTTTTTTTTATAGAAGAAAATATAAAACTAAATCTGATCAACAGTTTTAAACTTATGAATTCTTCTGAAATATCAATGGAAGAACATTTATGAGATGTTTACTTTATAACAATGCCTTTAAAAAAGTCTTCAGTTTATTTTCTACCTAAATTTTATTTATACTAACAAAAAAAGTATTAAAATAAAATTGTCGCGAATTTGATAGATAAATTCTTTATTTTAAATCCATTACAAAAAGAGAAAACCAAAAGAGTCCAAAAGAAGTGTGAACCCAACGAAGTGTAATTTTAGTTAAAGCTGCGAAGCTTTTATATGGGCTTGAAACAAAGAGAGAATGAATCATAAGGAAAGAGATAGGAGAGTGAGAGATAGAAAGGGATATGATCTTTAGTGGACGATGTAAATAAGTGTGAGTAATAGAAACCACAAATAGTAAACATGTCTGGGAAAGCGGGAAAATAAAAGAGAGAGAGAGAGAGAGATGAATGATCGCGATGATATTCGCGACATGGTGCCACGACAAAACAACGATTGAAACTCAGTCAACTTATTCCCTCTCTTCTATCATCAAACATGCATTAAAAAATTTTCTTCAAATTTTTATTTAAAAATCAACTCAAAGATTAATGGATTGTTACTTTTTTAATTTTTCCACCACCATGGTCCATGGAAGCAAATATTTGTCAGCATCTCTTATTCATTTCTTTCCTTCAAGATACTTTCGCAGTATTCTTGTAATCATCCGTCGCGTGCGAAGTACTTCCATAGCTGAAGCAACCCACCCGGATCTTAGAAGCAAAAAGCACATTTCTTACAGCCACTCGAGCCAACAAGAATCTACGTGCACTTCTATCTCGTTTCCCGAAGCTGAAACGACGATTATTATCACACATAAGTTTGTGATCTTTCTTCTTTCTGCTGCATCTATTTCTTTCATTTTTTGCCCAAGCAACTATGGCCAATCAAGATTATTTTAACATCGAAATATTTTCATTATCCTACCACCTCTCCTCAACATCCATTATTTCTTCCATCAACAAACATGTTTTGAAACTCAATCAAACCATTTTTTCCTCGCCGCGATCATGATGCTTATTATTAAATTTTTCCTTCTCATCAAAAATTTATTTTAACTTACTCAAAAATGAACGAATTGTTATTTTCCAAACTTCTTATTATTTTTAATGGTCATATATTTTCATCAAAGCAGATAAATTTCTCTTTTCTCCATTCATTCAAGTTGCTCTTCTTACGCATCTTGTCTTAAATTCGTGGTGTGGTCCTATTTGGAAGCAACCCACCCGGGTCACTCATCGAAGCAAAAGCACATTTCTTACAGCCACTAGAGCCAACAAGAATCGACGTGCTGCTTCTTTTATCGTATTCCCATGCTGGAGCGATAATCTTTTTATTTTTTCCTGTTTTATTTATTCTGCAATAATTCCTCTCATCAAACTTTTATCATGACCATCTAATCCATTCTTCATCCACAACAATTCAACATTCATTCCTTCATCATACGTGCATAAACTATTATTCAAAAATAAATGGATTTTTGCTTCATCAAATATTTTATCTATCTACTAAATATTTTTATCTCTTTACCATTCACTCAGCAAAAATCCAATCTTTCAACCATCATCCATTCCAGTCCAAAAAACCACCACCACGAAGTTGTCAAACCATCCTAAAGTTAAGTTAACTTTCAAAGTTTATCTTATCTTCAACCAGCACATCAAGGTGCTCTTCAAGGATCAAATCAAGCTCCTTTCTCATTTCCTGCTGCACTTCCCAGCATTCCACCAACCTATCTTCATGCTCAAGCAAGCATTCCTCTTGCCATTAGTCAACATCCAATGACTACAACTCCAAAAAACATCATACCCAACGCCGTTGATGTTAAAATTATCCATCATTTTTCGTCGGGAGATATGTTCCAATGAACATCATTTTATGCTTACTCATATTTTTCATCCTTGGTATGATCCACCAAAGCAGCAGTCGTTACAACATCAAACTTTGGAACTCCCTCTCATGCGGCTTATGGTCCTTTGCCTTACACCACCCAACATTCATTGTGAAACAAAGCTATCAAAAAACTATTGTATTTTATTTTTTGTTTTACTTTGTTTATTTTGTAACTTTTTCTATTGTCTCTAAATTCCATGAACTCCTTAATATTGTTAATCTCTCGTGTTGGAACATCTTTGTTCTTCGGGAGTGTCGCGAATATCATCGCGATCATTCATCTCTCTCTCTCTCTCTCTTTTATTTTCCCGCTTTCCCAGACATGTTTACTATTTGTGGTTTCTATTACTCACACTTATTTACATCGTCCACTAAAGATCATATCCCTTTCTATCTCTCACTCTCCTATCTCTTTCCTTATGATTCATTCTCTCTTTGTTTCAAGCCCATATAAAAGCTTCGCAGCTTTAACTAAAATTACACTTCGTTATGGGCTCGCACTTCGTTGGGTTCACACTTCTTTTGGACTCTTTTGGTTTTCTCTTTTTGTAATGGATTTAAAATAAAGAATTTATCTATCAAATTCGCGACAAAAATCTTAAGAGCTAATAGCCATCCCGGGGAGGAAAGACAGTTATTAATTTTGAAAAAATAGTTAATTAGGTTTTACACAAAATATTTCATTTTTTAAAGGCTACAAAATTTTTATAATGCCTAGTTTCTCAACGCATCTCAGTTTTAGAATAAAACGAAACAATCGTTGAAAAATTCAAAATAAAAATTCGAAGTTTAAGTTTTTTTTGCAACCAAAAAAGAAAATAATTTTAGATTAATTTTTACTCCATAAAATATATTCTACAGTTATAAGACAAAAAAAGCAATCATAAATTTTTTAAATCTAAAATTTTACTAAAAAGTTGTTAGAGTCTTCAACAGTTTATTTTCTTATTTCTATTTAGTAAAGTTTATAGCTAAAAGTATTTTATTGAAATTCTTAAAAGCTTATAAAACCGAACTAGAAAAAAACCTGCACAGTTAAAACATATAAAAATAAATACAATGGAAAAAGTGGGCTCGCAGTTTGAATATCTTATTATAAATGCCATTCAAAAATTTGTCAGTTTATAAAACAAATGAATATATAAAAATTTTAAATTAAATAAACATAGTTAATTTTCAAAGCAAAAAATATTATTTCTTTAAAGAATTTAACAAAAAACCAAGGAACACAATCAACAGTTTATTTTTCCTTTAATCTATTTTATAAATAACCAAAATATCAAAAATAATTTTTATATAAAAATTTCCAGCAATTTTTTTTTTTGCTGTTTGCTTACATCAGTCAGCATCAGAAAAATCCAAAATAAAGTTACTCAACTTTTCTTTAAATAAAAAAATAAAGTCGAAGAAAAAAAACTATATATTTTTTTTCTTCTGAAAAGCCGAAGAACGAACGAACAAAATAATTTAACGCAATTTATTAGCGCGAGATATTTACTCCTGGAAAAAATAAAATAAAGTAAAATTGAAGTTGAAAGAAAAGGGAAAATTAAATAAAATGCAGCACGGAGGGAAGAAGACATAAGAAAAGAAAAAATGATGAAGATATTTTTTCCGGCTTTTTTCTTTCCTTTCAACAAATTATTTTATTCTCAGAAATAAATTGTTGTTGCAAAATATAATAGAATTCTTTGAAAAATAAATATAAAAAAAGGTTTATTATTTTGCTTCGAAATGAAAAATAAAATTCCTGTCAATGTTGATTAAATTCATATTTCGCAAAAAAGTGAAAAGAATGAAGGTCGCAGTTTAAAAAAAAGGAAATATAGTAATGCGATGATTATAAAGAATGCATCGCAAATACACAAAGTGATTTATTTCAACGTGATTTAGAATAATCAGATTTTTATAGTGTTTTATTCCATTTTTTTGAGATTTACCTCACAGTGTTTATTTTTGAATTTGAAAATTACTTATTTTTTATTTATAGTTTTTATGAATGATTTGCAGTTGATGAAAGTTTGCAGTTTAGAACTTTTTATTTTTTAGCATATCCCTTCCAAAGCGCTAATAAATGAAAAATAAAATAACCTCTTTTTACTTATGATCACCCAGTTTTAAAAAAAGAAAAGTATTTTAAATCAAAAGTCAAAGTGGTTCATCACAGTTAAAAAATCAAAGCTGAAACTAGATAAAATAAAGTTGTTTTTGTTATATTGATTTCATATCACCGAAACCATGAGCAATAAAAAAAGTGCTTCAATAACATTGTCGCTCTTACTTACCAAATGCATTTCAGTTTAAAAGAAGAAAAAATTTGTAAATTTCGTGAATTGAAAGCACACGAGTTAAGCCATTATTCCAGTTTTAAAAACCAAACATAAAATAAAATGAAATTGAAAAAAAATAAGATTTTCTTCTTGATGAGCACCAAAAAATCTTTTTATTGTGGAATTCAATAAGATTCGGTAAATGCTTCAGAGTTAATAATCCTTAAAAGTTAAAATAAAAAATTTATTTCATATATAATATGCTTTTTATTTGACTGTTAAAAACCCTTTGATTTGCATTTTAAAATTATCTATGTCAAGTATACATAATTCTTTCTTGCACCTATTTTTTGTAAAAAACAGTTATTTATTTGATTTTTTGCATGAATAAAAATATTTTCGGTTTTTTTCTAAGCATGGATTTTAATTTTCTCCATCGTTAAATTCCCACCCCAAATTCTTTGACAGTTTCTTTGAGTTTGAATGACTATTTTCAGTTTTATTATTTTGCATATTTAACATGCTCATAATCAAATATGGACAATATTCAAAGATAAAACATTGATTGACAGTTTAAAACGAATAATCCCCGCCAAAAATTTTACATTTTTTACTCTGGAATATTTTATTTTTAATTTTGAAAGAAAAAATTGATGTAAAGTTTGACTTTTGAATAAACATCTTTTGCCAATGACTACTTTCATTTCCAAATAATAACAACAGACTTTTCTTCTTTTTTGTTCAACAAAAACATTTTACAGTTTTTTTTTAATTTTCTTCTTTATCAATAATAAAAAACTTAGATTAGCGAAAGTCAGTTTTTACAACAACAAAATAAATATTAGCAAATTAATCAAGCACGAATTAATAAAAAACAAATTCAGTTTAAGATAAATCAATCTCATAGCCTTACGAAAACGAAATTGTAAAAAACCAATTTCTAATTTTTTCCAAAGCAATTTCGAATTGATCCAGTTAAATATTTTCAAAATTTTGTAAACTTTTAGATTTATGGTTTTATGGGATATTTTTTAAATAATAAATTTCCAGTCTAATTTAGGTGAATTCAGTTTTTATTTATCTAACAAGCAAATGCTCGTACAGTTTATTTTTTGTTTACAAACATTAACACAGCTTCAATTTTTTTTTTAACCAATGAAATTTTCAAAAATCTTTTCAGTTGTAAAAATCAGTTTTTTTCGACTTTTCTTTTAATGAGTAGGTTCTCTTATTTATTTTTTTTTGAAAGGAATCAATGACAGTGACCATAATTTTAATAAAGATTAACTGCCTAATTTCTCTGTATCAGTTAAAAAAATAAAATTATAACAAAATGAAATTGTTTGGAAAGCAAAGAATTCTTTCTCATAAAATAGAGAAAACTATAAAAAAAATCTTCGCGGAATTCACTGTAATTCTAGACAATCACAATTTTATATTATAGAAAATTGTTAATAATATTTGCTTTTTTTAGTTTTGTCCTTAACAAAATAACAGCACCCACATTTCACACTGACTCACAGTTTCCAAAAAAAATTATTTATATATATATTTTTTAGCTAAACAAAAAGCTTTTCATATTTTTGAAAGAAAAAAAAAGTAGCTAGCACTCATCCACAGTTTTTATTTTATCGCATATTTTGTTTATCTATTTTAACAAATTCATTTATTAATTTTTTTTCCTGACTATGAATGCACTATTTTCAAGCTAATTAAAATGCCAATGCAGTTTATTCGTTTTTTAGAGATTTAAAACTTCATATTTACGCCTTTCTTTCTATAATACAGTTTCAAAGAAGAAGAAAATATTATTATTGCGTCCACCATTTCTTGATAAAAAAAAGTTTTTTTTGTGATTTAAAATTTGAAAAAAAATTTTTGAATATGCATAGCTTTATGTTATGCTAAACAAGCATATTGTAATGTGAAATAGAAATTTAGTTTTGCAAAAAAAAAGAAAGATTTAAATTAGACCGAAATAAAAGAGAAACAGTTTTAAAATTATCCTGAACAAAAATTTAATGAAAAATCCTAATTCTATTTATTCAAGAGCAATACAGTTTTTTAATGATTTTTTTTCTTATGATTATTTTTAGGCATTTGAAGCCTTAAAAAATGTAATGCAATATTTATTTATTTTATTTTATTTCAAAGAACAATATGTTTTTTATTGATACAGTTTTGATTATAAATTTTTTATTTCTATCGTTGAAAACCGGCAGGCTTTTGATGGCGCAGTTTTATATTAAAATGAATTCAAAAAATTGTTAAATAGTTTTAAACAAAAATTTAACTAAATAAAAATCGAGAAATGATATGACAGTTTTCTATGAGTTTTTTATTTATTTTTTTTATTTTTTGAAATAGTAAATCCTGAATATTATTAATTCAAAAAAGACAATTCCAGTTTATTTTCATATCAAAGAATTGAGTCTAATTATTAGTTTACTGAAATAAGTATTTTTTTGTTTTACATATGCCATTCAAATTTATCTTTGTGTTTCAGTTTACTAAAATTTTTGATAAAAAAAACGGATAAAATAAAATTTTTGCCCCTTTGGCAACCCACTGACACAGTTTTATTTTTTTACATTTAACTTTTACTTTTTACTTTTTTTATATAAACTCAATATCGCAAAAAACATGTTATTCGTACACAGCAGTTTTTTAAAGAATCCCAGTAGGGGATTAATCTTTTCTTTTTTTATTGTTATTTCCCGGATTTTTTTATAGACTTCAGTTTTAAAAAAAAGAAGAAAGGCTTGGTTGATATAATTAATCTTTTGTTTCAAAGTTTTGTTCTCTTTCCTTCAAAACCATCATGAAAAAACAATGAATGTCTTCTTTTTTAGAAGCCGTTAAAAGTATTGTAAAACAAAAAAAACTAGCTTACTTATGGGTCTTTTTTAAATTTCTTTATAAGCTTTGAAGTTTCGAACTTCTCTCATCTAAAATTTTTTTTACAAACGTTCTTTCAAACATTTTCCAATTTTTTAAAATTATTTTATTTACCCGTTTTCGACCAACAGTTACAGTTTTTTTTCGCAAAATATTCTTACATTCTGAAGTTCATTGTTAAAACTTGAAATGTTTTTTTAAAGTTTTTTATATTTTTTTGTGGGCATGTTTTTTTCGATATTAGTTTTTTGTTTCATGACCTTTTTAAAAAGTATTCTAAAGTTTTTGAATAATTTTTACTGTTACAAAGGCGATACACATTAAATGTTCTTTTTATAGCTCATTTATTTTATTTATAAGATGGCCAAAGGTAACTTTTAACAAAATATCATAATAAGACAGTTTTGACATTAAAGAATTTTTTTTCCTGCAATAGTTTATCCCAATCTTGATAATTAAAGAAGTTGCAAAAAAATGTAAGTGCAATTTGCAAACACCCTTACAATCATGCAGTTTTGTGTTTTTTTTTTGTCTTATTTTGCGGCTTTCCTATTCTTTTTCTAAATATTTACCTGAAATACAATGCCGGATACATCGCACATCAAATGTAAATTTCTTCAGTTTTGTTTTAAATTCATCAATTAAACAAACACTCTCAATTTCCATTCCTTCATTATACATATTATTATTTAACAAAGAAACGTTTTTCTTTCATATCCTCTTTTTGAGTTAATTCGTTATTAAGTTTTTAATACTTTTTTGATAGGCTTTTTTTTTTGTTACAACGTCTGACAGTTTGAATATGCATTTAGATGAATCCCTTCCAGTTTAATATTTGTTAATTTTGCTTTTTCTCTTTTAATTCATTAACTTTTCTATCAGACGAAAATGCCATTTACAGTTTAAATAATTGTAAAAAAAAATTGAATAATTCAGTTTATTAAATTTTTATTCATAATAAAATTGTACAGCTTTTATAAATTTCCTTTTTCTGCTCCCTCCAACTTATTTATTCAGTTTTAATATTTTAACAGTTATTTTCTTTAGCCTATATTAGGAGAAATTTGTCTTCAGTTTTTCAATTTTATTTTTGCCTTGAAAAAGAGACCATGTTAGTTATTACTCTTTTGTCTGATCAGTCATTTTTTTTAAATTAAAAAGTTGTAAAGGCATTTGTAAAATAAATCAAATGAAAGTACAGTTTTGGTCATTTAAAAAAAATTTAAAGACGACAACATCTATTTCATTTTTATTGTTTAAAAAAATTACGTAATTTGCATTTTTAAGGCATATTATGATTACACAGTTTATTATTATTATTTTTGATTATTTTTCCATAGTAATCTGTTTTATTAATAGTTTTTCTATGGCAACGTGTTGTTGCATACAAATACCATGGAATCCATTACTTTATCCTCTATTCAGTTTTATTTTTTAAATAAAAAAATTAGAACTTAGACAACCAACTCAGTTTTCTTAATTTTTTCTCTTTCAATCTATGCTCTGATCGGTTTATTGAATATATGTAAAACAATCTCCAAAAGATTTTAACCAGAATCAGTTTTTTATATTTTTTGAACCAAAATTTTTATTTTTCTCAAAATGTTTTTTTCTTGATCACTGAATATTAAGAATATAATTGTTACATTGAGTTTATTTTCTATCAATTTTATTAATTGATTTTACTTTCTTTTCAAATTATGGAATAAATTTTCGGACACCCAAAAAAACCACTAACAGTTTGACTAATTTTTTTGTAAATCTCTATTTTTTCCGTAACTTTTTAACACGCCAAAATGCATTAATGAAATTTCGAACGTTTCTTTTTTTAAATTTTTATATTTTTTGAATCCCATTCTTTTTTTTAAAGCAGTTTATTTAATTAACCAAAGTGAAAGATATACGACAGTTTTTGTATTTAATTTTTGCCGTGAATTTCATTAACTTTGTCCTGCCTTTTCTCTTCCAGTTTATCTATAATTAAGATTTTTAAGGAAAAAATATTTAATCGCTACTCGTGAATTTCTTGAAAGAAAATAATTTTTTAAATGTCTAAATCCATTTTTGAAACTTTCAATGTTTTTTCTTAAATTTTTTTGACCTCTCACATTCCTGGATTAGCAGTTTTCTTTAGGAACTCATTTTTAAATTATTTGTACGGTTTGTTGAATTTAATATTTTCCTTGATAAATCTCACTTTAAAATGCTAACTATATTGGCCAGTTTTATTAAGTTTGCTATGACTAAGTTTCATCTTTCACCATTTAATATTTCATGTCAGTTTTTGATATTAAAAGATTTCTTTATATTATTAGTGAAGTACAGTTTTAGTTTAAAAGAAATTTCATAAATTGCAATTGTAGGCGCTATTACTAATTCTTATCAAACAGTTTCGCGTTTTAAAATATTTTTTGCTAGTCTCTAAAATTCAATGATAATAATTTTTTGAAATAAAACTTTTGATTTCTGCCAGTTTTCTTTTTGTGTATTTAATTATATTGATTTTGTTTCATTCTTTTTATTATTATTATTAATATTTTTGCTTCCTTTTCAAATTAGGAAATAAATTTTCGAATCAAAGAAAAAATGTTACTCCAGTTTTAAAAAAAATCGAAACTAAATAAAGTTGCTTTCAAGAATTCCGTGGTACGAAATCAGTTTCAACATAAAATGCTTCACTGACACAACTAATTCTAAAATTTGTCAGTTAAAAAAATTAAATTTTTTGAATTAAAACTACACGCTAATGTTGTCAGTTTTAGAAACCAAACATAAAATAAAATAAAATTATTTTTAGACATAATTATTTACAGAAAATAAATTTATTTGGATTATTTATTTCAACAAACTTTAGTAATTTATCACATTTAAAATCTTAAAAGAATTTTAAACTTTGCCTCATTTTACAGTTTTAAATTTCCTCGAACATTAAATTAGTTAAAATCGGAACTAAAAATACTATCCTCCAGTTTCCATGACTCAAAAGCTTTTTCCAGTTTTATAATTTCATATTTCTTTAATATGACTGACAATGGTAAAATGAAAAACATTCAAGAAATTAAAAACTTTACTGTTTTAAACGAAAAATTTTAAGCGTAATGTATTTTTGCATTTTTTTCTTTTTTCGTCAGAAAAATTATATCTCCAAAATTTTTTTTAATCACGTTATTTTTTATATTTTATTTCTCCTTTTTAAATTATAAAATACAGTTGTTCTTTTGGGTTTTAGATAGCAACTCCATTTTCCCATCAGTTTCATTTTGTCATAATTAAAGCTTTTCTTATTTTGTTTTTGCATCTGAAATTCAGTCAGTTTTTTTTCTTCTTTACCAATAAGCAAAAAAAGACAGTTTTTAACGAAAAATAAAAATAATTGACAAATTAATTAAGTTCAGTTTTTCTACAAACTATTCAGTTTGAAATTGCCCTAATATATGAAAGAGAAAATAAAATGACTTAAGATTAAAATGGAAACCAATAATATCCAGTATTACGCAGTTTAATATTTTTAAATTACATAATTTTTTTAGATCCATTTTTCTAAAGGCTTTAGTTATAAATTGTCACTTATTATGTTTGAAGAATCCAGTTTATTATCAATCAAAAGGATATTTTATTGCTAAAAATTTAAAATAGTGGCATTTAACCGTAAATTAATGTTGAATTTCTGTTTAATTTTCTTTTCTTCATTAAATTTATGAAAATATCCTTCATGTTATTCATGACACAGTTTTAACTAAAATAAAAAAAATACATGTCGATATTAGACAAACAAAAAAACGAAAAAGCTTTGCCAAAAATAATTTACACATTGCTTTTATTTTTTATTTTTCCACAATTAACTTATGCTTGCATTTATAATATCCAAACTTCCGCTGATCTCAGTTTTAATTTTAAACTTATTGCTGAAGGCCGATAGATAATTAATGTTGATTAATTTTGTAATGAACAGTTTAAAATAATTATATTTTGCACTACTTAAATATCGATTCATTCATCTTCACAATTTATTATAACTAAATGCAGTTTTAAAAAAAGAAATTGAATAATAAGATACTTCTTTATCGATGGTAAAAAAATTAAAAGAAACAAAAGCATTTTATGAAAATCAAAAAAGGCTTATTACGTTATTTTCAGTTTATTTTTTAAATATCTTTGAATTAAATTTTTCTTCTTCAGAAATCTTAAATATAAAAAATTTCTTCTTTTCAAAAAGTTAATTCCAAAGTTTATTTTTAAACATCCAATAAATGATATCCCTAATTTTTGGTTAACTAAAATAAATATTTTTGTTTAGCCATTCAATTTTTTTTCTTTCAAAAACTATTTAATGCTAATCCTACTTTACTTACTTTTTATGAATAGGCTCATTTAGTTTTTTTGTTAAATGTGAGATTGCCTCATTTAAAAGTTGACTTTAATCTTTGATAAAATAAAAAGTTAACAACTCTTTTTTAGATGAAATGCCCCAGTTTTACTTTTTTTTATTTTTTTACTTCCCTTTTCCTTCTTTATTTTTATGTTTGGATAAACGAATATCGTAAGAAGTTTATCTGCATCGGCGTCTCTCAAAAAAATAAATCTTTTTTTTAAATTGTTATTTTACCCTTTTTTTGTTTGGTGTTCAGTTTTTTTGTTGAAGAAACGAAAATGGAAAGCTTTGTTTTTTTGTAATTAATCTTTTTTTCTTGGAAGTTTTGTTTTTATCCCATCAAAACAACCGATCTGGGGAAAAAGGAAAAACAATGGCTTCTTTTCTAGAAGCCGCTAAACGTAAAACTAAAAAATAACTTCCTTAGGGATACTTTTTTTTGTTGTGTTTTTTTCATTTATTTAAAAGCTTCGACGTTTCGAACTTTTTCAACCTAAAAACTTTTTTCCATTTTTTGCAATGCCACAAAAGCAAAATACTTTTTTTCTTTTGTTATCCAAATTCAACAACATTGAAACATAGGTCTTTCCTCAAATTACGGCAACATTGAAAAAAAAAACGATGATGAGATAACAAAAAGTAACAAAAGTAACAAAAGAGAAACCTTTAAAATAAATTAAATTAACTTTTCTCTCTTTCAACTTTTTTTCAACGCTTTTTTACTTTGACGTCAGATTTTTTTGCTTTTGCTGTTTTTTGCATCATTGCATTTTTTCTTTCATTTTTTTTGTTCTCTCCTGGCGCCACCATTCCCGTCATTTCCAGCCATCGGGTGCTTCTTCTTTCTTTTTTATGAGTTCCAAGCTTTTTTTAGGCAGACTGAACGAAGAAAAAAAGTTGGTGGTGGCGCAACTTTTTTTTACCAATTTCTGCATTTTTTTGGTTTTTGTTTTTGCTCCCACCAAAAAAGAGAATTAAATTATTTTAGCTACTTTTTTTGAGGTTTCTTAACGCATTTTTTTTTGTTCTTTGGTAATTTAATCTTTCTTTTTTGTGTGTTAGTGTTTCTTTTGCAAACATATAACAGAAAAGGAAATCTTTCTTCCAAATTTATTTACAAGGAAGAAGATGAATGAGAGAAATAAAAAAATACGAGAGAAAATTTATTTATGGGTTTTAAACCTCATATCTTCTTCCTCCATATTTGATAGACTTACACAGTTTTTTGATGCCATTAGAAAAATTTTTTTCACTCTGATATTTTTTTTTACAAACATACTTTTTAAACATATTTTCAGTTTTTACATATAATTATTTAATTTATATTTTTCCAAAACTTGACTTTTTTGTATAGTTATTTTTGAAAATGACAAAATGCTTTATTGAAATTTCGAATGTTTATTTTTTTTAAACTTTTGTACTTTTTACATACAGTTTTGCGCTTCAACAGTTTTATTTTCTTCATGAACCGTTCTGAAAATTATTTGGCAGTTTTTGAATTTAATTTTATCTTGCCTTTAGTTTCTCAGTTATTCTATAAATAAGATTGCTAAAGCAAACTTAAACGCCTCTTTTGCAAATACAGTTTTGACCTTTTAAAATTTTTTATATACCTTTATTAAAGAAAATTAATATATTACATATTTAATAATCCAAGTTATCGTTCACTCCAGTTTTATGTTTTTGAGCTTTTTGCTACTCTTAGTCTCTTTCGAAATAATTTTATAAATAAAATACCTCCTAAATACAGTTTTAAAAATATTTATTTTTTTTTTCTACTTAATTTTTCCTCCCTGTTTCGTCATACACAGTTTTTTTTCACGAAACCAATTTTAAAATTATCTTTTACAGTTTCTTAAATTTTTTTTTGTTGTCTTGACAAAGAAAACCACAGTGATTTATCTTTCATTTTGCGAGTTATTTTATTTATAACATAGCAAAGGCTAACTTTTATCCACGCCTATGTAAAATCAGTTTTGACACTATAAAAACTTTTTTCCTGAAATCTTATCAACAATCCAGTTTTATTAATAAAATAAGTTGTTGTAAATGCAATTACAGACAACCAACCTTATGGTCACCCAATTTTGTTTTATTGAAAAATTTCTTTTGCTATACTTTTGGGACCCTTTTTTAAATAATTTTTTGAAGTACCACGTCGTATACAGACATACATGAATGAAGAAATCAAGCTAAAAAATATTGATAATATTATTTTCTTACGAACTAGTTTTAAACGCAGTTTTTTTGTTTTTATTTTATTTATTCGCTATTGCTCATTAATTGCAGTTTTTTTATCTCTCTCAAAATTTCCATATATAACTTAAAGCATTTTTGAAATGGCCAATGTTTTTCTAATCTTTTTTACTTGTCAACGTCTTTCAAGTTGCATCAGTTTTTCATGAACCGGATGAAAATTTATTTTTTATGTTGAATTAGGCCAAAATTTTCCTGCATTAATACACTCGCAATTGTTTTTATAATTAAGCCCGTTAAAGGAAGCTCCTATTGGTTCCTTAACGGTACGCAGTTTTATTTTTATTTTTGATAGATTTTTTCAAGCAAGAAAAAAACCTCTCCTGTCAGTTTTATTTTTTTTATTAATAAATTTCGTAAATTGTGGATTTACAACCTTTTAATATTTTCACAGTTTTTTAATACCATTTTCGGTTATTTTACCACAGTACTCTATTTTTATTAATAGTTTTTTATAGCAACATTTCGTCGCATACATTTGCGATGAAACCAATAAATTTATCCTCAATCCAGTTTAATTTTTAAAAATAAAAAGTTTCATTTTAAACAACCAACGCAGTTGCCTTTTATATATTTTTTTGTCATTTAATTATAATTTGTAAAGTCGGATGGGTATATTCATTTATGGAAATAAAGCTCCTTCGATTAATTGCCATCAGTTTTATGTTTTAAACCAATATTTTTAATTTCTTCATGTTTTCTTTCTGCGTATTTAATAGTACTGAATTTACGTTCAATGCAGTTTTATTTTTATTAATTTATTTTACTTTCTTTTTAAATTAGTAAATATATTTTCGAACCAAAGATAAAAACTTAAGACAGTTTCCATAATTTTATTGCGAAAAAGCCAAGAATATGTCAGTTTTTTTTGTTGATAATAATATTTCATTCTAAATTTTTTTTGTTTTTTATGAAAATTTCCTTTCATATACTCGAATTCATTTATCCCAAATCCCTTTTTTTATTTTTTAAAACTTTTTATATTTTTATTTTCAATGAATTTTTTACATGTGCCTTTTCCATTGTTTTTTTTTTTGATTGATTTTATTGTTTGAAGAAGTAAAAGTGATTTGATTTAAAGAGGAAGTGAGTGAGTGACAACTTTGTTTTATTTTTTATATGTTTTTTTTCTTTTTGTTAAACTATGGAACATCAAAAAAAGAAAAAAATGAAAAACATTTGTTTAATGGGATGGATTTTTTTAAATTGTTCCTTTTTTTTTATTGTTGTTAAGGGAGATGAGATGATCAAAGAAAGCTAAGGCAGTTTAGGAATTTATGAAAAGATGTCAATGACGTTTTTTAAAGGAATTTTTTGCTATTGTCTCGTTTGAAATGTTTGAAAATGAAAAATGTGAAACTTAATATTTGACATTTCAAAATTTTCTTTTGAGGGTGGCATTGTTGTTTTGAAACTATGATGTTCAAAAAGAACATGACAGTTATTAAATATTTTATTTTAAGAAAAAAAAATGATTGGAATGAAAGTGATCGCGTCGCATCAGCTGATTTTTTTAAACGTGAATCCTCTGAACTTTGATATAAAAAAAACTTTTGAAATTTCGACGCAGTTTTTTATTTTCACAATTGCAACAAAATTTTGGGGGAATTAAAAACCACCGACTTTATTACTATTCAGTTAAACTTTTTTGGGTTATTTCAAAACTTATAAATACAGCTTTTTTAAATCTAAATTTAAATCAATATTTTTTGTTGCCAAATTTGTGGTCAAAATAATTCATATTTTTTTCTAGCTAGTAAATCGACGTTTTCCGCAGTCTAATCGCGTTTTTAAAACTCTTAAATCGTTCGTTTTTATAATACAATATAGTATTTTTTATTAATTCTTTTATGAAAAAAAAACTTTTGAATTATTTACAGTTTTTATTTTATTAAACCTAGCTTCATCCAAAAAGTCACAGTTTATATTTTTAATAGTTCAAAGGTCGCCGCTCTCTAGCTACCATTTTACCTTTTTGTTTCCCTTCCACTTTCCTTCATTTTTTTTTTATTTTCTCAAGCTTCTCAAATGTTTTATTTTTTTTCGTGTTTCTAAACGCATAAAATAAAAAATAAATAGAATAAGGAAGTAAGTATTATATTTTACTATTACTACTTGCGAGTGAGTTATGGATATTGTTTGAACTACATCATCATATTCTTTTCTTTTTCTTTTTAGTTTAAAAAAGCAATCCCATGAAATAAACCAAAAAACGGATCCATTTTTCCGCTTGTTTTTTGACGTAAAATTGAGTTCCATGGTTAAATCGGCAAAATTTCGGTGTCAATTATCATTGATTTATTTTTTCTCGACCCCACCGCCTTTGTAGCTCAGTCGGTTAGAGCGTCGGTCTAATAAGCCGAAGGTCGTAGGTTCGACCCCTGCCAGAGGCAAATATATTTTTGCTTTTTTTAAATTAACAAATGTAATTTTTATAAATTTAAAAGTGCAAATGTTTTTTTTTTAATTTTTTGCCTTTGAAAAACACCCTTTTACGTATTCGTTCGTTGACGACGACGACGCTTTACTTTCTTTTTTTATTTAAAAAAACTTTAAAAAAAAAGCTCGCAATAGAAAATGAAAAATTATTCCCATGTGAGTAATTTTTGAAGCTGTTGTGTTTATTTTTTTTTTTGTGTCCCCGCACATTCATTTTCTTTTTTCTCTTTGCATCCAGAAAGGCAAATCTTTTTCATTTATATTTTACTTAATTTTTTTATTTCACTTTTTTGCATAAAATAAAACGAAAAAAATCTTGATGTCAGACATTTTTTCTATCTCTAAAACAATTTTTTTTGCTCTTTTTTCTTTAAATTTAAAAGTTCATTTTTATTTTAAATATTTAAAATCCATCCTTTTTAGTTTAAAGAAAAAAAGAAGCTTAGATTTAGATTAAGTTAAGTTTGATTAAAATCCGTCTTTGCAAAAATCTTAAAATTAAATGTTCGATTAAAGACTAATCCTTTCTTTTTTAAATTTTCTATAAGTTTAATCTTTGAAAAAACAAAATATTAAAAATTAAGATAAAGTTTATCTTGGAATTATGTTAGAGCTTTATTTATTTATTTTTTTAGAAAATGGTATATTTTTTAATGCTTTAAAAAATATTTGTTTTTTGTTTTAAAAAAATGAGTATAAAAAGTTTATTCTAGAACATGCCTCTTTGGGGGATTTTAAGCTACAGACAAGACAGACTTTGATAAAAAAAATTAGACAACCAAAAATCATACCTAGTCTTTTTATAAAAAAAATGGGAATGCATTAATTTTTTTCATTTTTAAAAAACAAATAAATATTTGTTACAGTTTTTTGTTTTATTTTTTGAAACCAAATTCCTATAAAAAAAGTATTTAAACAAAAAAAATAAACCATCAAAGGTCAAACAAATTATTTTCTTTTTTTTACCTATTTTTTGTTTCTCTTATGTTCGTTGATCCTTGCCCTTATTTTGTTTTATTTTTCTCGATTTTGGTAGTGACTTTTAGACATTTTTTTTTTGTTTGCCGCCGCTCCCAAATATTATAAAGCTCAAAGTTTATAAATTCCAGACAGCTAAAAACACAAAAAAGAAACAATTTTGATATTATTTATTTGTCAAAAAAAAAATAAATTCTTGAGAGTGAAATAAGAAAAAATATTTTAAAAACTCAAAACTCAAAAAAAATTTGGGACAAAGTGAAAAAATATATGGAATATCAAATTTCACAAGGGAAATGAGACAGAAAAAAGAAAGAAAGAAAAATTGTTAAAATTTTTGAGTTTTTTTTTTTCATAAATGCCCAAGGGAAAAAAATGAGAAAAGACAATAGCGGGTGCGTGGTTTTGGTTGGTTAAAAACAAAAAAAGAAAAAAAATTGAAAGTTAGACTACTTTAAAAAAATAAAACTCAAAACAATTGTTTTTTCTTTTCGTTTTACATTTATTTTTGACGGTCGAATGTCTTTCATCTATTGTTTTTTTTTTCAAATTAGTTTTTTTTTGTTTTTTGAAAGATTACTGTAGTTTTTTGTTTGGTGCGTTCCTTTTTTACAAAACCTAAAATGCTAAAATCCTAGCATCTTTAATATTTATATTTATTTTATTTTTTTGGCTTCCATTTTACTTAGTTTTTTATATTTATTATATTTTTTCGATTAATTTTTAGAATCACCTATAAAATATAAAAACAAAATTAATTATTGTACAAGAGTTTTTTATTTAAATAAAAGTCATTCCATTTAAATTTCTTATATCCATTTTTAGTTTTATTCATTTCAAGCTTTCCATTTTTTTTTTCGTGCCCTCTCAAATTTATTAACTCAAAAATCCAATTTTTTTATTATTATAAAAAAACAACGTAGAAAAAAAAAGTAAACCAAATCTTTTTTAGTTCAACAAAAAAAAATGAAGAAGATTAATTAATCTTTTTCTTGTTTTGTTGGACACAAAAAAAAAGCAAGCAAATGTGTCAAATTTGAAGTGGAACAACAAGTTGAAAAAGAAAAGAAAAAAATTTGACAAGTTTAAACTTCTTTTTTTTTGAAAAATTGTTTCTTTTTTTTTGTCATTTGATACTGCCAAGCAAAGCTAAATAGAAAAAATATTTTGATGAAATCACGGGTTTTATTTTTGAGGATAACTTTCTTTCTTTTTTTTCTTGCTTCATGGCCGATGGGGACGACGGATAATAAGGAATTTTTATTTTTATGTTCTTTGATTTAAAGGAGGAGGTCATCCACCATCGCAACAACAACGGCAAACAGCAACATTCCTTTCTTTTTCTTTTCATTTTTTTCGTGTCGTTTAAACTTTAAAGCAAAAAAAAAAAATCAAGGAATGATGGGTGGAGCGAAGGTGTGTAGTAAACTAGAGGAAAAAAACAACACCTGATTAACAAAAAAAAGAAGAGAGAGGTTATTCCATTCCACAAACTTTGAAACTTTGAAGTTTAATACTTTTTGTCGCTTTTTTCTTCATGTGTTAAAAAATTTGTTCGGAAGTTTTCCTGATTTTGACACTTTCTTTTTTGTTTCAACTAAGTCCATATAAAAAAAAATTATTAATAAAAAGCCATTTTGAAAAGTATCAAACAAAATTGGAACAATTTTTAATTTTTTTTAATGTAAAATTATTTTTTTAAATGTCTAATTTTTTAAATATTAGCAAACGAATAATTTAATATTATTTGTTTATTTATTTAAAATAATTAAATCCTTTTAAAAAAATTGCTTCTTCTTTAGATTAAAATTACTGTAAAATAAGCGAGAAACCAAATAAATGTTTCCCATTGTTTTTTGATTCCTTCATTTGGACCGTTTTTTTTTATATTAACTTTTGTTTAGGATTTTAAAATGGTTAAAAAAATTTATCCCGCCCGAATTCATTTAAAAAAAATATAACTTCCTTTATTTTATTTTCTGTTTTTGTAAATTTTTGCTTTCTTTTTTTCTTGCCATTTTTCTTTTATCCAATCAAAAACTTTTTATTTTATTTGTTTGACCCATTTTTCTGCTTTATTTTTTTTACGTGAAAAAAGAAGAACGAAAAACATTGTTCGCGAATTTGTTCCTTTTTTTTGTTACTGAATTAATATTCTCAATCAATTTGTGAAAGGTTTTTTACTTTTATCTTTGTTCAACATTTTTTTTTCTTTCAGAAAATACAAGAAGCCGTTTCTCAACTTTTTATTGTTTGCAAGTTTCAAAAAAAGTAGCTAAATTTTATTTTAAACAAAATAGAATTTTTTCCGCTTCTTCGCCTGCTGCAACTTTTGAAGCTTCAAAATAAACTAAAAAACAAAACACATAAAAAAAAGAAAGAAAAGAAAATCTCTGTTTTTTGTTAGAAGTTTTGAAGTTTCTTCTCATTTATCATATATATTTTTTTGTTGTTGCTTCATCTTCCTTCGCCTCCTCTTTTTTTCTTTTGGGAAAAAACTTGCTTCACAAAAGTTTAAAAAAGAAAAAAGAAAGTCATGGGAAATGAGCATTCATCATCTTCACCACAAAATTCTGCTCGAACTACAAGTCCATCATCCATTTCCTCCACCATTATAACTAAACAACATATTGATCAAAATCAACAAGAAAATTCCCAACAACAACATCCAAAAATATATAAACATCGTTCGCTATCACCAGAAAAATCTTCAACTCCTCAACGTCAAGCTCGAATGAATCGATATCGAGCTTCGTTTAGAAATGGTTTACCTCCTCCATCCGTTGCTGCTAATAATGGCGGCGCACAACAACCATCATCCGGTGGAGGAGGAACTATGTTAGTTACAATTAATTCAGGAGTTGAAAGTGCTCGACTTCCAAGAAGAACTAAATCCTTTCGACCTGGAGCTCAACGGTAAGTCTGATTTTTTTTTTCATTGTTGGCTTGAGTGGGAAGTTCAAAAGAAAAAAAAAGGTATCAAAGTTTTGCCATTTTTTTAGTCAATTTTACTTTCACTTTTGAGATTTTTTGTAATTACAAAAAAAGGCTAAACAAAAAAATATAAATATTTATTTAAACCTTCCAAAAAAAGTTTTATTGAGAAATTTTTATTTTTATTACCAAAGGAATATCTTTCAAGTCCCAAACTTTTTGGAAATTTTCATAAGTAAATTAAACCTTCTCTGTGTAAAATGCTAATGACATTGGCCCAACTAGTCTTGTAAGCAACAAACTATAAAAGTCTACCGTTTTTTTTTTAATTTCTAACTTTTGTTAATTTTTATTTCTTAAAAAATAATAAAATAAATAAAAATAATTTATTTTTATTTAGTGCCCCCACATCTTTTCGCCTTCCATCATGCCAAATCACTGGATTAACAATACATCAAAAAGCTTTAATTACATCAAAATGGAAAGAAATGGATCGAGCTACGGCGCTTGAATTATGTCGAAATGTATTTGAAACTATGTTTAAACGAGAACCAAGATTTTTAAAAGTAATCGATTTAAAAGAAATTGATGAATGAAAATTCATTCAAATTTTCGAATTCATATTCGTCGATTTTGTGATACTATTTCTGATGTGATTCGTCATTTAAAATGAGCCCCAACTTTCATTAAATAGTATTCGAGAATTTGGTAGTTCATATGCTTCCGAACCATCCCCAGAAGGGTCAAGTTCACCACGGCCTCATGTGCCCAGTGCATTTTGGGAAGCATTTATTTTTGCTTTAAATAATGCAGCAAAGGATATGCAAATTGAAACCAGTAGTCGAAGTAGCGAAGTAAGTAAACGAATATAAAAAATATGTGAAAAGTTTTGAAAAAAAAAGTTTAAAATTAAAGAACTAAAAATTTTATTTTCAAAAAAATTTAAATAATATTTTCGCTAACTTTTAATTTGTAAAACAAATACAAAATAGAGAAAAAGTCGCAGCAATTTTTTTCGATGTGGAACTCCGTGTTAGTCTATTTTAGGCAACTACTTTTTAATTAATTGGAAGATAATTCCTTTGTTTAAAAAATCATAAAAAGAAAGAAACATTTCGGTTTATTTTAATTTTGGATTTTTTGAAACAAATTCCATAAGTTTTTTTATTAAACTGGCGAAGAAAAAAACATGAGTTTCTGAAAACTAAAAACATTTTTCTTTAAAATTTTGAATTAACAAAGTTTTTAAACTTTTTTCTTAAAGTTTAAGCTTCTTTTTTTTTAGAGTCCAACATCCATTGATCGTCGATTTTTATTACCCACAGCGATGGATGATTCGCCTTCACCACTAAATAATTATTCGTGTTCATCATTAACCCTTCATTCATCATCTGCGCCTCACATGCGTCGATTATTAACAAATATGTATTCAAATACAAATGGAATAAATTGTGGTTCTGTATGTCCAAGAGCGGCAGAAGCATGGAATATTCTTGCTATATTTATTGTAGGTCAAATGAGATTTGCATATGAACTTGAAAGATTATTACAAGTTGAAATAAAACGTTTGGGAATTTCAACCACTTTATCAGCAGCAGCTGCGGCTGCGGCGGCAGTGGCAGCTTCATCGCCTCCTTCTAATTCTTCATCGGTGGTTGTCGGTGGCAATAATCAACAACAACAATCTCCGCAACAAAATGTGCAATTTTCTATTGCATAAAATTATTATGTTTATATGTTAATTTAAAATTTGTGAAGGGCATTAATAATTATTGTAATAATAACTTCCAAAATAATACTTGTTTCTATCATAAATGTATGTATGTGTTCCGGTAATAACCAATTATTTATTTTTTTGATCTGTTATTTTTTATTAACGGGTGATATTTAAATAAAACAGTAATAAAGTTTTCAAACAATTTTTATTCAACAAAAAGATTTTACACCAATTTTGAATCAAATAAATAAAGTTAATCGTTAGCTACTAATTTTTTTTGCTCAAACAAAACAAAAAAGACATCGAAAAAGGTGAATTTTTATTACCTTTAACACGCATAATTAGATGAATTGGAAATTGGTGGTGGACAAGTTTTAGAATTTTTTGGTACTTGCTCGCATATGTGTTGCACATAGTTATTTCCATTACTACTTAATTCACTAAATTGCCAACAATTTCTGGTATTATTCCATGAGCAGTAATTGAAATTTGAAGCTCCATTATAATATTTCATTGCCACTGCATCTTCAATAGGCGAATCCGATCCATCCATAAACACGCAATTTGCTACTGCATGGCATGGTACAGGAATATCTGTACCATTATTTTGATCCTTTGCTTGCTTTCTTTGTTTATGCATCCAATTATTATATGCGTAATCTACTTTCTCATTAAGTATGTTTATACCATCATCAACATTTATCTCCCAATTCCAAAGATCATCACAAGTGGGAGCTGGCGATTTAGTAATTTGATAAATTCCATATCCATAATCAATTGAATGCGATGGATATCCAAGAGGTTGTTTTCGACCAAATTGAAAATATTCATTTTCTCCTTTAGCTACATATTTTGCAAACCAAAGTGAAGTTTGTTGTGTAATATAATCAATAACATCATTATTTGATGGCTGAGTACCCAAAATTATAAATTTAATTGTTCCATTTTGGCTATCTGACCAAGTTATGTTGCATTTCCACCTCTTACATTTGTGCCAAATGGTATATCCCATGGTGAACCATATCCATTATTTTCTTCATGACATTGTTTTATGTCTGTTTTACAACACGTTGCAGTTTTATTACATTCTTCCAAACAAATTGTATATTCATATTCCACTTTTATTTTCCATGTAATTGTAGTACCTTGTGAATTTTGTGCATCACAATAATACGCTGTTAATGAAGGCATTAATGCTTCTTTTGTAATATAAGCAATTCCACCATTTTGAATTTCATCTGGACCCGCCATAAGATGTACTAAAGAGCTATCTTTTGAATAATTGCCACATGGAGAAAGGCAAGGTAAAGTAAAATCCCATGCAGTTCCAGATGTTCCATCACAATTTGGTTCAACATCAACTCTTAATTCTTGCGATTTACCCGAGAATGTAATGGGTACGGTTTTAGATTCTCCAACACAACAGCTATCAAATAAAGTTTTATCTTCATATGTAACTTTTATTCGATCTTTTACAGTATAAGTGTTATAAGTAAACATTACGGTTCCAGATGTTCGACCCATTTTATATCGACGTGTAACAGGTGTATCAGTTCCTGCAACTTGTTGACCATCACATGTTGTACAGCTTGATGAAGCACATTGAGAATTAGATGCAGCATCACATTGTGAACCACATGCAATTGGAAGGGGATTATCAAAATTTCCAGGTGATCCTTTATTTGATTCAGAAATTGAATATGGCTTCCAACTTATTACGCTGCAAGCACCTTCAGCTGAATTAGAACACATATTTTCAGCCATACGTATTTTTAATAGATAAATTCCGCTTGAATCGGGTAATTTTCCAGCTAAACTAAGACCCGAATCATATTTAGATGCTAATGATAATGGTATGACATTGATGAAGGAAGAATTACCAAAACGTATACCAATATTTCCTTGAACCTCCGCATCGCTAAAATTAACTTTCCATATAAATATTCTTTTTTATTGCTATTTAAAAACAAACCCTTCCATTCTAGTCACATTTGGAGGTGGTAAACGAATATAAAAAAAACTCATACGGCCTGTTTCAGCTACAAACGAGGAATTATCCACATTAATTCCATTTTGATTAAGTAAAGTTATATTTACTTCTAATGGAGCATCTTCTGATAAACCTTGACTCAATTCATTTATATCAAAAGTTAAACTTCCATTTGGAAAAGTTGAATTTAAACTTATTTCATCATCTAATAATGGACCTTCAGGTGTAGTACTTTCGAATATCATAGTCGTTGTTATCTCTGTAGATAGCAGGAACGAAATGGTGGAAGAGCTGGATTCATCATCTTTATCATGCTTCTTCAAAGCTAAAATTAGTGTAATTACAATAGCAACAACAATAATTATTGCTACTCCTACAAAAATACAAGCCCATGTTGTTTTCTTCATGATCATTCATTCCATAACATAAAAAATAATTCCTATGACAATGACAAAACTTTTTTTTGTTTTCTTTATGACGACATTCTTTGGTGTCTTATAAAAAATTTGATAACTTTTTGCTCCATTTTTTTCCTCCTTAAGCCGCTTTAAGTTATTTGATGATAAAAAATAATAATGAGTGCATAATTAGCTTTCAATATAATTTTACTGGACTGTGTTTTTCATCATTCAAGCCTAAGCAAAAATGAAGCCTTTACTTCATTCAATTAACAAGCTTCTTCTTGCCTTATCAGTTGTAATAAGAGAAAGAAAATTTCCGTTTGCATCAAAACAAGAGCAATAAAGATACTTTAAAGCAAAAAACACAACAATATAATTCTCGATATTATAAAATAAAGGAAAAATGTGTTACAGCAATCATAAATATTCATTTATTTTTTCTTTAGAAATAAGTTTAATAAAGACAACAATAAAAAAGTATTTCAAACAATAAATGACAAAACATAGACAAAAATCAACAACATCAACAACAACAAAAAGTTATATAAATCATTTAAATTAAGACACAGTTTTGATAGCAGTAACAAGATAACCAGATGCAACATGAGTTTGAAGCATAGGATGACATCGATCACGTAACACTTGCATTTCACGATTAGATTGTTCATGAATTTGAACGCTAATTGCATCATTTGCTTCCAAAAATTCAACAACATCATACACTTCTTCTTGAATAATTGTATACACCACGACAGTACCAGAGGATCGAAGAGATTATAACATCGTTGAAGGAGTTCGAGTGGACTAACAGAATTACCAACAATGATGAGAGAATCTAATAAACTTTTCTCCAAAATTCTTTCATGTATCCAAATCAGTTGTTCTTTAGCACTAACTTCAGCAAAAATATTTTCATTCGTATAATCATTTGATTCTTCAATCGTGGGTGTTTCATTTGATTCATTCTCCATCATTTGATGAGGTGGCAGAGGTGTTTCATTAACAATAACTTTAGCTAAATTTGATAATCGTATAGGTCGAAATGGCATGGATTCAATTGGATTGAAATTCATCGCTTGTAAAGCTTCATGTGAATTAAAGGTGAGATTTTTGTAAAGAAGATATAATTCTCCTTTGCCATCAAGACGTTGAAGGATTGCAGCACTAATAAGACCACAAGCTTCATCAAACACTAACACTTTTGAACCACCGATGATTGAAGCATGATACAAAATACTTGAAAGCATATCAGGTCTAAAAATTATTAATGGTTAAAGTAACAAAAAGGCGAGACTACCGTAAATAAGCACAAGATTCAGAATTTCGTCGATAAATGGTTTGTGCAATCATTCGAATTGTTGGCGCAAGAATATAAACTTGATCTGAATGATGTTTAGCTTTTTTAGAAACATATTTTTCTTTTGAATAATCTGTTCGTTCAGCAAAATTGACATTTCCTTGAACCAATGTTGAAACCTAAAAGACAAACGTCGTAAATGGCGCGAGCATTCAAAAAAAAGAAACCATACAATCACGCTAGTGCTAGCACCCGAAGTTTTCATAGCTGTAATTTCTTCCATTGTAACAATTTGAGCAGTAATTTTTGCTGGTGGAGCTTCATTATCATCGACATCTTCTTCCAATGGTCGTTTACGGTTTTGAGTTGTTGAATTAGTAACATTTGGACGAAAATCTTCTAATGCTAAAATATCAAACATAAATTTATGCATGTATACCTTTCAAAAAACCTTACTTTTAAGATGTTCACTACCACCATCGGTTGGAGTTAAAGATGCACCAATATGACCATTTTTAACTTCAAAAAGACATAAGCTTTACCAATAGCATTTCCAAGATTCACTCGAAGTTTTTCAATTGTAACATTCGATCGTTCATTCACTTTAGCTAATCTTAAGTGATCACCTTTCTGTTTTCGAACAATTACATATTTTCCTAATTCTATTATTGATGCCGATGCCATTATTTCTAAAAACAAAAAAAGAGGTAAGAAAATGAGAAACAAAAATACAAAACAAAATAAATCAAAGCGCAAAATACAAAACATTGCCACACGAATGGATGCGAACATTTTGACGATAAAATGGTGGAAGAGGAAGTGTTTGTTACATAGCTAATGGAGTGTTTTTTAGGCCAAATAAATTATAAAATTATAAGAAAAAATGTCGAATACTAACAAAGTAATAAAACTTTTTTTAAAAGAAGTTCCTCTCATCAAATAAAATAAAAGTTTGATAAAAAAGTGTTTCAGCGGCGATCTGAACTCTCAAAACGAAAAAAAAAGCAAAGGTAAAAGTTTTTTATTCAAAAAAATTTTTTCAAAAGCTTCGAAGAAATTATTTTTTGTTCCACAAATTTTATTTGGCTTTTTTGATAATTGGATTATTTTTTAATATATATCTCTCATTAAAAATTATGGAAGCCCCTATTGTTGTTACTGCTGCTACTTCTGTTGCATCACCTTCAACCTCATCATCGCCTTTATCTTATACAGATTCTTTATTAAAACTTAAAGCTGATGTTGATGTATTAGCTCCATTAAGAGCTTTAAACGATGAACAACAACAACATCAACCAAATAAACAACATCAACAAAAGTATCATCAAAAATCAATGGAAATTGACCAACAAATTTCTTATATTGAAAAGATTGGAAAGTTTTAATAAATTTGTAAGCCTTTAATGAAACCCTTTTTTTACTAATAACTTTTTTTAAGCGCGGAAATTGGTTAAATTTACCTCCTCGTATTAGTCCTATATCCCTTGCTTCACATGGATGGAATGCATACAACGAGGATACAGTGAAATGTGAGCAATGTAATGCTTTTTTGAATGTTAAGTTTCTTACTCCAATTCATCATCTTCGGATAATGGAGATTTGAATGAACAAAAATTTGCTATTAAGTAAGTTAGTTCCTTTTTTCCCTTTCAAAAAAATATTCCAAAAAACCCTTAAATAAATTTTT
>JAJQJQ010000309.1:0-29272 GCA_028622995.1 Panagrolaimus kolymaensis | reverse complement strand
AAAAGCGGAATAATAAGAACAACCAATCCAGTGACGATGTTGCGATATGGAACTTTGACATTAACATTGGTAAGACCTTGAAGGAATTTATGGCCGAGAAGATTCATCCATAATGGAATAAAGGCTGAAAAAAATAAGAAATCATTAGATATAAGATGATAAGGAGAAAGTTAGAAAGCAAAACTGCAATGACAAACTCCAGCAATATTGCCTCATAAACTAAACGAAACTTACCAATGGATGCAATAGTACTTAAAAATGTCATTGTAATCGACAAATTCACATTTCCTTCCAATAATAAAGTCCAAAAATTACTTGCACCACCACCAGGAGAACATCCAGTAACAAAGAGACCAAGTGCAAATGAATTCAATCCTCGAGGAAGTAAAACCATATGAGATATCGTATAAGCAATTAATGGCATTAAAAGGAATTGTGTAAAGCATCCAATCAATGGAGCCATAGGCTGTTTGATAGTTGATAATACAGCAACCAAATTAATTTCACATCCCATCAGAATATTTGCTATGGTTATCAATATGATCAAAGTTGAAACGAAGATTTTTGTCATAAGCGAATCTCCTTCTTCACGTTTCACCCATAAATCCATTCGTGCTGCACCTTGAATTGGTTTTAACATGGTACCAAAATCTTGATTATCTTCTTCCAGTTCAAGAAGTTCAAAATCAGCTGATGATTCTCCAACAGATGTTAAACGAACTTGAAGAGCTGTTTTTCCCATAGAAAGAGCATCCACATTTGTTTGAAACTGAAAAAAGGACAGGTTAAAAAGATGATGAAAAAGCACAAATAAGCAAAGGAATAAATCAATCTCAATGAAAATCACAAAAAAGGAGTTCATGATTTTGGTGATCACAGAATTGGAAGACTATCGCTAGTCTCAATTAAAGCTCATAAAGCTATACAAAGAACTTTTTCTTCCAAAAGATGGTTTTCTTGACTCGATGCTCCAGGACTTACTTCATAAACCAAAGTTCCATTAATATCAGTAAAATTCGAAGTGTTTAGTAGTAAATTAGATTTGTCAGTTGCTGCAATGCCATCGTGTAATGTCCTAAAACCGGCATCAAT
Source organism: Panagrolaimus kolymaensis (assembly GCA_028622995.1). Lineage (NCBI taxonomy): Eukaryota > Metazoa > Nematoda > Chromadorea > Rhabditida > Panagrolaimidae > Panagrolaimus > Panagrolaimus kolymaensis. The sequence goes on along the minus strand of JAJQJQ010000309.1, from coordinate 28,180 downwards.
GTTATATGTTCACAGTTTTCATAACAACAACTTACTTTAACGACAATTTTAAAGGTTTATCATAATATTCGCTTGATTGAAATTCATTTTTATCAAAATTAACTTTAACATTGATTGAAGCATTTTGTCCTTCAACAAGATCATGAACATAGGAAGGATAAAATTGAATTCTGGTTAAATCATGAACACTTCCAGCTGCAGTTAAACAAAAATGCAGGAATAATGTAAGCAGCCATAAAATTGGACATTTGATATTTGATATCGATGAATTCGTTGTCGTTGTGTTGCAAACCATTCCAAAGGTTTGTTTGTGAATATGATAAAAACCCTGAAAGAAAAAAAGTTTAATAAATACGAGACATTGACGACAAAAGTGTAAAAATATGAAAACACGTAGATTGTAGTTGCGTAAGAAAACATAGAAACTACGAGAAATGAAAGAAGAAGAAAAACACGCGTGAATGAATGAACGAATTTTTTTGGTTGTTTGTTGGAACTTGTATTTTTTTCAAATTTTTTTATTGAACGTTATATGGTTTAACGTTAGACAGGCAAAAAGAAGAACATGGAATGGAAATGGTGTAATGTTAGTGATTGTTGGTCAAACGATTTTAGAATGAAAAAAAAAACACGGATACTTCAAGAATGAAAAAAAAGGAAAGCTTTAAAAAAAAGTTTTAGCAACAACAATGGCAGCAGCGGCATTCCATGAAATTTGGCAAAAAGTAAAATATCGCAAAAAAAAAATTTGCCTTCATTTTTTTTGATACTAAATTTGAATTTCTCAAAAAAGCATTCATTGATTCTTCCGATCATTCAAAACTAACTAACTAATGCTATTTTATTTTTGAAGCTAATAAAAATAAGGCATTCTAAAACAAAGAAGTAATAACCTATTACCCAAAAGCATGCAGCTAAAAGCAGCAACTATTTACGGATGAAAGATATTTTATGAATCAAAGCACTAAATTTTTTTTCGCGATATGTTTTTTGGTTAAATAACTAAACTAAAATTTAACCACCACCAAAACTAAAAAATATGAACAATTTATGTATTAACCAACCACCTCCTCCTCCACAGCCGACACATGAATGACACAAAATATTAAAACTAAAGTCTTATAAAACTAAGAAACTGGGGAAATAATATTTTTTTTTAATTTCGTCAAAGATGATCAGAAACTCTAAAGTAACTATAAACACGCAGTCAAAAATTATGTTCACGCCACATACAGACACTCAATAAATAAATCATATAAAAAAGTGGGAAGATGAAATATGTAATAATAATAAAATTTATTGGTTATTACCAACAACCATCCATCGTTGTTTTCATTCATGGAACTAGGATGGAAGCTTTTCTGATGAAAAACTAAAACTAGAAAGTTTTTTTTTGGAGGAAAAAGGAAGAAAGACACGGAGAAGATAATATTGCTTTCGTAAAATTCGTGAATAAAGAGTATCCATCAAAATAAAAATATAAATATATTAGATAAGTTAAAAATGGTTTTAATGTCACGCAAAAAATTTTTTTTAAGCTATATTTTACAAATTTTGAAAGAAGGATAAAGTGGATTATGAAAAAAACGATAAAAGCAGGCGACTAGCAACAAACACGTACATATTAAAAGAAAATTTTTGCGCACACGCAATTTTTTTTGTTGGTTTTTAGTTAGTTCCTTCTGATTTTTTTTTTGACGAAGGCGAAAGAAAGAAAAGAAAAAAACTTGTCTTCTGGAAAAAAATAAAAACGATTTTGATTTCAAACAACTTCCACCATGATTGGCAGGAATAAAGAACAAAGAGCGAACGCTGCTGCGCAACAGCAAAAATGAATGGAATTTAAAAAAACTTTTTATACATATTTTTTTTTGAGGAATAAAAAATGTGTAACCGCCGCCGATGGATGAAGGAACGAAAAATAATATAAAGGTGAAAGAAAAAAGGACGAGAACAAGGTAAAGGAAGTTTTTGAATGCGTGGTCGTCTACTACGTTTTTTACTTTATAAGAGAAAACAACTTCGCCTAATTGCATGTAATATGCAAAAAAATTCAGTCAATGAAAATTCAGCAATGAAAAATTCAGCAATGAAACATTCAAAATTTTCGTGTTGAAAGTGAGCACTTTTGCAAATTTTTGAAATTAATCGAAAATGTTGCAAACTTTTTTGTGCAAATATTTGAAGAATGCTTTTAGAAAGTTTTTGATGTAAAATTTTTTTATATATAGATTATCGAAATATTGGTGAAGCCCATATATCCAACATGGGTTGTTATTGTTTTTGCGCCCATTTTTAGCTAATTTAATCTGCTTTTTTGAAAAGTGAGTGCATCTGAGTTTTTTTTGGAAATTTTTTAAAATATTATTTGTAATTATGTATTAATCTTCGTGGCAGTGTGATTTAAAAAATATTCAAATATGCTGAACTTTTATTGCTGTATTTTTTTAAGCGGCTTTTTAGTGCTTTGTTGAGGGCATTATAAACGCAGCAACCTTTTTCTTAATAGAGAAAGTAATCTATAGAGATAAGATACTAAATGGATAGCAATCGTTTCGAGGCTATGGGACTCATATATCACCCATGGGCTTACCTATTCTTTTCTTTTTTTTGAAAGTCCTGTAGCAAATGGATGACAAGAAAGGCATGTAATTGCCGAAGGCAATGCATGGCTTCCGAACAATCTCTTATATATCAACCATGGGCTTATATATCTAATCTCTTACATATCCCTTTAGCTTACCTATTCATTTTTTTTTTGAAGGTCCTGTATCAAATGGATGACAAGAAAGGCATGCAATTGCCGAAGGCAATGCATGGCTTTCGAACAATCTCTTATATATCACCCATGGGCTTTAACCTAAATACTATCTCCGAAATTCACATAGCTTAATCGCCCCTTGGTCTGCCCCAAACAATGTAATCAACCCAAAAAAAGGAAAGGCAATATAATTTTGCAAACATCTTTAAGCAAATTTTGCGCTGTTGAGATTTATGAATATGATATACCTTTTTTAACATTATTGAGTGGATAGGTGGATAAACTTAGCGAGAAAAAAAGTAGAAATGAGTTCTTCGCCCCGGAGGGGCGAAAGAACGCTTTTCGCTTTTTTTCTAGCGCTCTCCTTTAAAACTTAATTATATTTTAACTGATTCATAGCTTAATCATCCCTTGGTCTACCCAAAAAAATTGTAATCAACCAAATTCATAAAAGCGGTATTGCGTAGCAATACCGCTGGTTTAGAAGAAGAAGAAAAAAGGTTGAAACATAATATTATTTATTTATTGATCAAACAAATAAAGGAACGTTAAAATAAGGGAAAAAGTAGGAATGCGGCAACAAAATAAAAATTTCGCTTTTGCCGTTATAACAAATTCTTTTTAGCAGAGCAAAAGTCCAAAAAATTTTTTAGAAATCCACAGTTTTTGTTTAGCATAAAAAGCTAGTGTTGAATTAACTTTTTTTTGGAGGCCAAAGAAGATGGATGTAGCTTCAAAAAAATAAAGCAAGATTTTTTATTTATCGAAAACTCAAAACTTCTAACAACATTGACCGTCAAAAAAATAATAAAAACTGAGGATAATTTTTCTTCGACCAAGGACGAAACCCAAAAGAAGGGAAGAAAGAAAGAAAAAGTTTTTTTTCTTCATCTAAAAGTTCAATCAAAAAAAAAATAACAAAACATTAGTTTTCCAAAAATCTCTAACTAACAAACACAACAACAACAACAAAACAAAAACACTTTTATTTTTTTATTGCAATCTTAACTCAAAGACTTTATTCCGGAAATTTACTGACTTATTTTAATTGAAAAATAAAAATAAAATCTTTCTAAACTTCATTAAAAAAAATATTTCCAATACCAAAAATGTGGTGAAAATGATTACAAAACGACTTTGCTAATTCTGCCATTTTTTGCTGCCGTTTTCGTCAACAATTGTTTTTTTCTTTTTTTCGATGAAATAGAAAATGGCAAAAACGAAAATAAAATTAAAAAACGTGAAAAATTTAAAAATAAAAATTGAGACATGGATTATGCTTCTTTTTTTCTCCTTTAAAAAATTGGGAGTACAGAAATGGCAAAAGATAAAAAGCGGAAACAAAGTGACGCAGCAGAAAAAATAAATAAACTAAAAAAGAGTAATAGGGTAGTTTAGTTTTTTTTGTTGCTTTTCTAATGACTAATAATGCTTAATGGTATTTTTTTTTGGAAAGGCACAATAAAAAAAATTAATGTTACATAAAAGTGTGTCACTTTTGTATTTAGTCATCATAGAGAGATTGTGATGAGAGAGAAAAAAAGGAGTTTTAAAAAACTAATTGTAAGCTTCAGAGACACAACAACGACAACGATGAATCTAAATTTTTTGGCCGATCAATTTCATCCAAAAAGAAAAATGTTTCATAAAAAATTTCAAAGTAGTATTTTTTTATATTTCGTAGTTTCACTACGGACCTACAAGGTTAATAATTGGGTTTCCATTTTACTTTTTTCAAAATTTTACTAACCACAAAATAAAAAATTAAAAAAGCCATTCACCAAACTTTTTTTTTGCCCTCACTTAGTTCCAAAACTCTTTTAGACTCACATAAAACTCAAAAAAATAAGTTTTTTTTAGCAGCAATAAACACGTTTTTTTCTCTTTCTCTGTCCACATAAATAATTTCTGCCATAGAACAACTACTTGAAAGTCAGTCAGTGAGTCCTACATACTACTTACTACCTACCTAGTTTATTTGGTGGAAAAGGTGACGTAGTCAGTCCAGTCGTCTTTCTTCTGCATAGTTTTTTTTTGTTTCCTACGCAATGAAGAAGCAAACAGAATATAAAAAAAAATCAAAAGAAAAAAAGAAAAGAAAAAAATGAATGCAATCAAGCAGCGGCGAGCGAACAACTAACTAGCAATATGTTGGCGACGTTGGTGATCAAGGAAAAAGAAAATAGGTAGTAAACCACCGCCAATAAACATCAAGCAAGCATCCATCGTTGTTGTCATCCAAGAAAGATCAACACGAAGCAAGCAGAAAGAAAAAAAGTGACACTTTTGTCACCAAAGAAAAAAGAAAAGAAGGAAGGAAGCGATCGAATCAAACAAAATAAAACACATTCGTGTTTGATTTAATTTTTTTTCTTCGTTTAAATCTTCCATGATGAACGACGACAAGTTTAAAAAAAAAAGCTGGAAATTTTGTGGAAACAAAAAAAAGTGGAAAAGGTTCAAAGAAAATTAGAGAGAGAAAAAGAAAAGAAAAAACCACAAATCTTCCTTTTTAATTTGGAGTGTCGTGTCTGTTTGTATGTATGTATGTATGTCGGTTCTGCTTTTGTTTTTTTTTGTCCCGATAGCCTAGATCAGTTTTTTACGCTGATTCCGAATATGTTGGTCTCACGCTTCGGAGAGTCAAATATTGATATGTTTTGACCAGTTTAAATTTGCATTTTATGAAATTTTTCTCGACACGAAAGTTTCCCTTTGTGTTTTTTTGAAAGAGAAATGCTTGCATTTTTTGTAAGCATTTTTTTGCAAGTCAAAAATTTGTTTTTCTCTGACTGTCTGCATCGAAATTACACATCATTGTTTGATTTCGTTTTATCTTTTGGTTAGGCTTGCTTGAACATTTTTTTTGTATGTGATTTATTTATTCAAGCTATTTTTCTGAATTATTCTTCAACTTTTTCCTGATTGGTTTGGTATTGTTTATTTTTTTATTTTTTCTGCATTTTCTGTTGTTGTACCTCAGAAATGCAGTCGATGAATAGCGATGAGGATGTAAACGGCCTTCGGGCTAACAATGACGGCCTTCCGGCAAATAATCACGGCCTTCGGGCAAATAATCACGGCCTTCGGGCAAATAATCACGGCCTTCGGGCAAATAATCACGGCCTTCGGGCAAACCACGACGGCCCTCGGGCAAACTTGCGTAACGATGCGTTTGAGAATGTTGAGCGAAGCGAAGAAGTTAATGAGGTTGAGTCAATGGAAGTTGACGATAACGTTAGCGAACCTATTCTTATGGGTGCTATGATTGATGCGAACGTTATCGAAGGCGAAGAATTGATTCCCAACGAAGAGGTACAGTTAGCTGCAGCTATATCAGAAGATTTTGCAACGTATTGTCGTAGAAAAAAGATTAGGAGCAGTGCTGCGAACCGACGAAAGTGGACACGACAGCGTCAATCCGACGAAGAAAGGTTAAGTGAGCTTGAACGCTTACGACAACAACGTAGAGAAGCACGACAACGTGAATCTGCAGGCCAACGTGCACTAAGGCTTGCTGATTTGCGTGAACGAAATAGAATGAGCCGTGATAACGAAGATAATGAGCAACGAGAAGCAAGGCTTGCTGATTTGCATGAACGAAATAGATTGAGCCGTGATAACGAAGATAATGAGCAACGAGAAGCAAGGCTTGCTGATTTGCGTGAACGAAATAGATTGAGCCGTGATAACGAAGATAATGAGCAACGAGAAGCAAGGCTTGCTGATTTGCGTGAACGAAACAGACTGAGCCGTGATAACGAAGATATTGAGCAGCAAGAAGCACGATTAAACGCCCAGCGAATTTTGCAAGCTTCACTACGAGAAAATGAAAGCGTTGAAGAACAAGAAGCACGATTAGAAGATGATCGCGTACAGCATGCACTTGCTCGCGAAAATGAGACACTAGCTGGACGAGTACAACGTAATGAAAGTCGGCGCACCGATTATGAAAGACAGCGAGAGAATCCCGCAAATGCGTTTCGTGCAGCCAATAGCGATAATGTTGAGCAATTTACATTGGGCGAACGCGATACTCCATGCACGTTTTGTAGCGGATTGCATTACACATGTGAGAATCGTACAGCTCAAGGTACTTATGATAACTGTTGCAATTGCGGTCGCGTTAAAGTAAATTTCGAGCCCGATTTCCCCGAACAATTGAAAGCGATGCTTAAGCGTGAAGAAGGTACCGATTGGCGCCCTTTCCATGAGAAAATTAATAAGTATAACACGAGCGTTAGTTTTGCGTATATGAAGGGTGAAATGCGTCAGTTACCTGGCATTTTTCACTATCGAGTTCACGGTGAAGTTATGCATGTTTTACCGAGATATACCGAACCGCTTCCTGGACAACGGCCTGCTTTTGGGCAATTGTGGATCCTCGAAACTAACGATGCGATTGAGTACCGGTGTCTAGCTCCGTTTGCGACTGATTGTGAACGAAGAATTTTTGAGTTATTGCATACTTTGTTGGCTAACATAAACGAATATGCACAGATTTATCGTATGCTTCACGATATTGAGGATGAAGAGCGAGAAGTAGCGGAAAGAGAAGGACGTGTACCAAAAGTATGCAGAATTCTCTTTAAAAAGACAACGAATAACACCAGCGATACGTATGCGTTACCGACAGTGTCTAATGAAGTAGCAGGTATTTATATTTGCGATGAGAATGGTGACATTCCTTGGAATGATATCCAAGTTCAACGAAAGTGTAATGACGGAGAGCCACCTATGGCTCAACGTATTTCTAAGTATTCGAAGCATTGTGAACCGCTTACGTTTGTATTGTTTAACCCTTACGGTAGAGGAGACTTTTGGCATTATGATAGGCCAAAGAATCCTTCTAATCCACAAGGCGGAAAACTTACTGCGCTCCAGTATTTTTTGTATAAGTTAGCTTTGCGTGCCGAAAACGATGATGAGCCTTTTAATCCCATCCTTCATGGTGGTAAATTATTAAGCAAATATTTAGTTTGGTCATTTACGATTGTCGATAATGAGCGTTTAAAGTTTTTGCGATTGAATCAAAAGAAGTTACGAGTTGATACGTATACGGGTCTTACAGACTATTTGCGAAATGTTGGAGAAGCTAACGATGCGTTACCTGGAAAAAAGTTCGTTTTGCCCTCATCGTATACGATGGGACCGCGAAGTCAAGCTGAGTTTTTGAATGATGCGAATGCTATGTGTCAAAAGCATGGAAAGCCGAGTTTATTTATTACGAAAACGTGCAATCCCGATGATCCAGATATTACGAGACATTTATTCGAGAACCAGCGAGCTTATGACAGACCCGACGTTGTTGATATTGTTTTTAATTACCACGTTAAGCAATTCGTCAAGGAAATGAAGAGTGGTATTTTTGGAAAAGTTAAAGCTTTTCTTTACGTTGTTGAGTTTCAGAAACGTGGCTTACCGCATATTCACAGTTTGTGGTGGTTTGAAGAAGAATGGAACGATATCGCGAAAATTAACGATTTCATTTCTGCTGAGCTACCCGATCGAGAAAGCGACCCCGTACTTTACGATTTGGTGGTGAAGCATATGCTTCATCGACCTTGCGGAGAATACGATCCGAATGCGATGTGTATGCAGGATGGTACATGTAAACGTCATTTTCCGAAAGCGTTTAGCGAAGAGACAACGTTTGATGAAAATTCGTATCCGACTTACCGAAGAAGAAACGACGGCAAGCAAGCTACGGTTAACTTTAAAGGGCGACCTTTTATTCTTGATAACCGTTCAGTTGTTCCGTATAATGCGTATTTATTGAAGCGTTTCGGTTGCCACATCAATATTGAAGTGGTATGCAGTTTGCGTACAGTTAATTATCTGTTCAAGTATTTGTTTAAAGGTCCGGACAGAATTAATATTGAGATCAGTAGCGGACAAGTTAATTACGACGAGATTCAGTGCTTCCTTGATGCGAGATACTTATCCGCTCATGAAGCTTGCTGGAGACTTTACAAGTTCGATATGCATTTTTCGAGTGAAAGTATTGAGAGGCTTCAGGTTCATTTACCTGAGCAACAAACGATTGCGATGGCCGAAGATGCTACGGTTTCCGATATGATTCGAGATGCGATGAAAAAGTCAAAGTTATTAGCATTCTTTGATTTAAATAGAAATGCACCAAACGGAGTTAATCGAAATCTTACGTATGTAGAGCTTTGCCACCATTTTACATGGGACGCAAAAAAACGCGAATGGCATACACGTTTGAGAACTACGAAACCGAAATGTCCACGAATGTACGCTGTTAACCCGAAAAACACCGAATTGTTTTACCTTCGAAAGTTATTAACGATTGTTAAAGGTCCAAGAGATTACGAAGATTTACGTAGAGATCCTTACGATCTTAATGCAATTCATGCAACGTTCCGCGAAGCGTGTGTAGCACGAGGATTGGTTGAATCCGATCAAATTTATTACGATGCGTTACACGAAGGAACGTTTTTCAATTTACCGAGAGAATTACGACGCTTATTCGCACGAATCGTTGCTCATTGTGATGTTGAAGCTCCGTTATGGTTATGGAATCAGTTTCGTCATCAGTTAACATGTGATTTGCTTCGAAGTCATCGCGGTGATCAAGATCTTGCGGAAACTTTAGCATGGCGTCAAGTTTTACGAATGATTATTAACAATGAGCGATCGCTTGAAGATTATCCAATTCTTCAAATGGTTGCTGAAATTGTTGGTATTGACGACGAAAGCGTTGATATTACGGCACACCGTCTCCGAGGCGATCAAATGCGAGGAACTTTGAATCCCGAACAAGCGAATGCGTACGAAGCGATTATGCAAAGAGTCGTCAATCCAAATAATTCTGCGGCCTGCTTTTACATTGATGGCCCAGGAGGTTCAGGAAAAACGTATCTTTTTAATTGTTTATTTTCGAATTTGGTTGCGTCCGATACCGATGTTGTTATTATGGCATGGAGCGGTATTGCAGCAAGTTTATATGAAACGGGGCGAACAGCTCATAACGTATTTAAGCTTGATTTTCCGTTCGGCGAAGAAAGTCAATCCGGTGTAGTTTCTTCGGATTCACTTGGACAAGCGTTACGTAAAGTTAAAGTTGTTGTCTGGGATGAAACACCGATGGCACCACGAAGAGCACTTGAAGTTGTTGATGAAAAGTTACGCGAAATTATGAATAACGACACTCCGTTCGGTGGAAAGGTTATCGTTTGCGGTGGAGATTTTCGTCAGTTAGGACCCGTTGTGAAAAACGGTACGCGTAACGATGTTATCCGAAATAGCGTTAAGATGAGTCCGCTTTGGCCTCTTTTCTCGGCGAATAAATACGATTTGATTAGTAACGAAAGAGCCGATAATAACGGAGATGATTTTGCGGAAACGATATTGAGGATTGGAAACGGAAGCGCAAACGATGTTCAAGGAAAGGTATCGTTACCCGAAGAGTGTATTAGTGAGAGTGATTTAGTTGAGGTTATTTTCGGTGATGTTATAAGGAATAACGATTTAAATGCGTTTGCGTCTAGAGCTATTCTTTCCACGGTTAATGCTGAAGTTGATACGTATAACGAAGCGATTATCGATTTACTTGATAGCGAAACCGAAAGGATTTATCAAGCTGTCGATCGAGTTGAAGATAACGTATTTGAGTATAGCCCCGAACACTTTGAGACTTTTAAGCCAAACGGTTTCCCTGCGTACAAGCTACGACTTCGAGTAAATGCGGTGATTATGCTTATGCGTAACTTGAGCATCCGAGAAGGTTTATGTAACGGAACGCGACTAATTGTAAAGAGACTTGAACGTAACATTATTGTTGCTGAAAAGTTGACAAATCGAAGCGATAATAACGAAGATAACATGGTAATGATTCCACGAATTACGCTCCTCGACGATTCAAGCGTTTTGAAAGTTTACCGCACACAATTTCCGGTTCGAGTTGCGTTCGCTTTAACGATTAATAAAGGACAAGGACAAACGTTCGACTGTGTAGGAGTTGATCTCAGTAAAGGAATTTTTACGCACGGCCATTGTTATGTTGCTCTTTCTCGCACTCGTGCATGGGATAAGCTTCATATTAAATTGCCCGCCGACGATGTGAACAGTACGCGAAATATCGTTTACAACGAACTTTTGAACGACAATCCGCGTTCTGTAATGTCTCCGGATGCTCCAGATTATGCAACGTTAAATCCCGATTGGAACGATGAGAACGATGTAAATATGGAAGTTGAAGAAGAGCCTATCGATGAAAATAACGAAGTTATACAAAATGTTTCCGGTAACGATTTAGTTGATTTAGAGTATGAGATTAGCGATGAGTGGGACGATAACGTTGAAATGAATGATATTGTTAGCGATTCTGATTAGATCGATGTTGCGTTTGTTATAGCGATGAGTTGCGTTTTGAGCATATTTACAATGTTATATCAGTTGTAAGTATTAAATGTCCTGCCAATTTATTGGATAAATGCGTGCCTTCTCGGAGGCAAGTATGAGGTGCATTATGCTTAAATCACCTCAGGTGATCCACATGCTTAACATAGCGCATTGTTGACAGTTTAATGCCTGGTATGGTCATATGTAATAATTGCACCTGCGTTACGTATGAGATGGGATTTTTTGACCCTTTTTAAGGGTTTTAATTTCCTTATGAACGATAAAAGTTGCGTCATGAAGTTTTACGGAAATTTTCAACGATAGTACTTCATGTAAGAAAAGTTATACGATGTTTATGTTAGCGATGAGAAAAGGCTTGACCATATATACAAGGCCATATGCAGTAGCAAGTAAGAAATGTCATGCCTATTTATGGGATAAATGCGCGCTTCCTCGGAAGCGAGTATGTGGTGCTTGCTCAAATCACCTCAGGTGAGCCACATGCTTAACATAGCGCATTGTTGACATTTTAGTACCTGGTATGGTTATATATGTTGATTGCACCTCCGTACGTATAAGATGCGGTTTCTTTGCCCTTTTAAAGGGTGTTGTTGACCCAGAACTAACAACTATCCTCCAATATGCTGAGAACCTTGACGAGGTTTGGAGGCTTACTATTGAAGTTATTACTGTTTACAGTAATGCACTTTAATAAACCAATACTCAGCCATTTTTGTTTTAGTTTATGTTGTGTTACAGTTTTTTTATTGTCGTTGTAAACATGTAACAGTTCCGTAGATACATTTGAATAATTGTTTGTTTAGTTTGAGGGACTTACCGCAGGTAAGGCCCCAATGTTCTTGTCCTCCTTTTTAATTTGGAGTGTCGTTTCTGTCTGTATGTCGGTTCTGCTTTTGTTTTGTTTTGTTTTGTCCCGATAGTCTAGATCAGTTTTTTACGCTGATTCCGAATATGTTAGTCTCACGCTTCGGAGAGTCAAACATTGATATGTTTTGACCAGTTTAAATTTGCATTTTTTGAAATTTTTCTCGACACGAAAGTTTCCCTTTGTGTTTTTTCTGTTGCATTTTTGAAGTGAAAAATTTGTTTTTCTCTGATTGTCTGCATAGTTGTTTTTGGTGAGATGTAAAATGGTTTTCGGGTGGACATTTAGTTGTTTTTGAGTGAATGTTTAGTTGTTTTTGGTGAGATGTAAAATGGTTTTCGGGTGGACATTTAGTTGTTTTTGGGTGAATGTTTAGTTGTTTTTGGTGAGATGTAAAATGGTTTTCGGGTGGACATTTAGTTGTTTTTGGGTGAATGTTTAGTTGTTTTTGGTGAGATGTAAAATGGTTTTCGGGTGGACATTTAGTTGTTTTTGGGTGAATGTTTAGTTGTTTTTGGTGAGATGTAAAATGGTTTTCGGGTGGACATTTAGTTGTTTTTGAGTGAATGTTTAGTTGTTTTTGGTGAGATGTAAAATGGTTTTCGGGTGGACATTTAGTTGTTTTTGGGTGAATGTTTAGTTGTTTTTGGTGAGATGTAAAATGGTTTTCGGGTGGACATTTAGTTGTTTTTGGGTGAATGTTTAGTTGTTTTTGGTGAGATGTAAAATGGTTTTCGGGTGGACATTTAGTTGTTTTTGGGTGAATGTTTAGTTGTTTTTGGTGAGATGTAAAATGGTTTTCGGGTGGACATTTAGTTGTTTTTGAGTGAATGTTTAGTTGTTTTTGGTGAGATGTAAAATGGTTTTCGGGTGGACATTTAGTTGTTTTTGAGTGAATGTTTAGTTGTTTTTGGTGAGATGTAAAATGGTTTTCGGGTGGACATTTAGTTGTTTTTGGGTGAATGTTTAGTTGTTTTTGGTGAGATGTAAAATGGTTTTCGGGTGGACATTTAGTTGTTTTTGGGTGAATGTTTAGTTGTTTTTGGTGAGATGTAAAATGGTTTTCGGGTGGACATTTAGTTGTTTTTGAGTGAATGTTTAGTTGTTTTTGGTGAGATGTAAAATGGTTTTCGGGTGGACATTTAGTTGTTTTTGAGTGAATGTTTAGTTGTTTTTGGTGAGATGTAAAATGGTTTTCGGGTGGACATTTAGTTGTTTTTGGGTGAATGTTTAGTTGTTTTTGGTGAGATGTAAAATGGTTTTCGGGTGGACATTTAGTTGTTTTTGGGTGAATGTTTAGTTGTTTTTGGTGAGATGTAAAATGGTTTTCGGGTGGACATTTAGTTGTTTTTGAGTGAATGTTTAGTTGTTTTTGGTGAGATGTAAAATGGTTTTCGGGTGGACATTTAGTTGTTTTTGGGTGAATGTTTAGTTGTTTTTGGTGAGATGTAAAATGGTTTTCGGGTGGACATTTAGTTGTTTTTGAGTGAATGTTTAGTTGTTTTTGGTGAGATGTAAAATGGTTTTCGGGTGGACATTTAGTTGTTTTTGGGTGAATGTTTAGTTGTTTGTGTTGTAATGTATGAATGGATATTTAATTGTTTTTGGGTGAATCTTTAGCTATTTTTGGGTGGATATTTGGTGGTTTTTTGGTCAAAATGGGGTTTGGTTCCGAAGAGTCCAAGTATAATTTTGCTTATGGAATGGACCACGAAGATGTTAAGATGTATCCGAATATGAGATATATGGAATGCGTGGCCCAGAGAAACCGTTGTTAATTGAAGACGATTTATATCGTAAATTTTGAAGGTCTGCCGAAGGCAGAGCTCCAAAATTAACCATGAAAATGGAATGTTGGGCCGAATAGCCCTGTTGTTTATTGTAATTTTATTGTTGTAGACATGAAAGCGTTCAGCAGATTTTTTTAAATTTTAAGTCTTAAATAAGATTACACCGCATATGCTTAATTTTTTACTTGAAGTGAAAAATGTTGTGAATATTTGGCGATTTTTGAGTTGAAATGATGTTTGAGGCCCGAGCGGTCATGTGTAATTTTGCGTATGGAATGGACCTCGAGTGGGTTAGGATGTATCCAAATACGAGATATATATGGAATGCGTGGCCCGGAGAAACCGTTGATAATGGAGACTATTTATGTATATCATAAATTTTGAAGGTCTGCCGAAGGCAGGGCTCCAAAATTTACCATGAATAATGGAATGTAAGCCCATGGATTGTGTTGTTTATTTTAATTGTATTGTTTTAGACACGCATTGGTGTTTGGGCACTCTATTTTTTCCAATTTTACACCCTCTGTAAAATCACATAGTCTCCCCTTTGACAATTTTTCAGAATTCCTAAAACAGGGGCACTCTCTAAGGTACTCAAAAAACTACCTAAAAGTACCCAATGTCCACGTTGTGATTGTAAAAATGTAATGGTTTCGTAAATTTTCTTTGTGTGATTGTTTAGTTTGAGGGACTTACCGCAGGTAAGGCCCCAATGTTCTTGTCTTCCTTTTTAATTTGGAGTGTCGTGTCTGTTTGTATGTATGTATGTATGTCGGTTCTGCTTTTGTTTTTTTTTGTCCCGATAGCCTAGATCAGTTTTTTACGCTGATTCCGAATATGTTGGTCTCACGCTTCGGAGAGTCAAATATTGATATGTTTTGACCAGTTTAAATTTGCATTTTATGAAATTTTTCTCGACACGAAAGTTTCCCTTTGTGTTTTTTTGAAAGAGAAATGCTTGCATTTTTTGTAAGCATTTTTTTGCAAGTCAAAAATTTGTTTTTCTCTGACTGTCTGCATCGAAATTACACATCATTGTTTGATTTCGTTTTATCTTTTGGTTAGGCTTGCTTGAACATTTTTTTTGTATGTGATTTATTTATTCAAGCTATTTTTCTGAATTATTCTTCAACTTTTTCCTGATTGGTTTGGTATTGTTTATTTTTTTATTTTTTCTGCATTTTCTGTTGTTGTACCTCAGAAATGCAGTCGATGAATAGCGATGAGGATGTAAACGGCCTTCGGGCTAACAATGACGGCCTTCCGGCAAATAATCACGGCCTTCGGGCAAATAATCACGGCCTTCGGGCAAATAATCACGGCCTTCGGGCAAATAATCACGGCCTTCGGGCAAACCACGACGGCCCTCGGGCAAACTTGCGTAACGATGCGTTTGAGAATGTTGAGCGAAGCGAAGAAGTTAATGAGGTTGAGTCAATGGAAGTTGACGATAACGTTAGCGAACCTATTCTTATGGGTGCTATGATTGATGCGAACGTTATCGAAGGCGAAGAATTGATTCCCAACGAAGAGGTACAGTTAGCTGCAGCTATATCAGAAGATTTTGCAACGTATTGTCGTAGAAAAAAGATTAGGAGCAGTGCTGCGAACCGACGAAAGTGGACACGACAGCGTCAATCCGACGAAGAAAGGTTAAGTGAGCTTGAACGCTTACGACAACAACGTAGAGAAGCACGACAACGTGAATCTGCAGGCCAACGTGCACTAAGGCTTGCTGATTTGCGTGAACGAAATAGAATGAGCCGTGATAACGAAGATAATGAGCAACGAGAAGCAAGGCTTGCTGATTTGCATGAACGAAATAGATTGAGCCGTGATAACGAAGATAATGAGCAACGAGAAGCAAGGCTTGCTGATTTGCGTGAACGAAATAGATTGAGCCGTGATAACGAAGATAATGAGCAACGAGAAGCAAGGCTTGCTGATTTGCGTGAACGAAACAGACTGAGCCGTGATAACGAAGATATTGAGCAGCAAGAAGCACGATTAAACGCCCAGCGAATTTTGCAAGCTTCACTACGAGAAAATGAAAGCGTTGAAGAACAAGAAGCACGATTAGAAGATGATCGCGTACAGCATGCACTTGCTCGCGAAAATGAGACACTAGCTGGACGAGTACAACGTAATGAAAGTCGGCGCACCGATTATGAAAGACAGCGAGAGAATCCCGCAAATGCGTTTCGTGCAGCCAATAGCGATAATGTTGAGCAATTTACATTGGGCGAACGCGATACTCCATGCACGTTTTGTAGCGGATTGCATTACACATGTGAGAATCGTACAGCTCAAGGTACTTATGATAACTGTTGCAATTGCGGTCGCGTTAAAGTAAATTTCGAGCCCGATTTCCCCGAACAATTGAAAGCGATGCTTAAGCGTGAAGAAGGTACCGATTGGCGCCCTTTCCATGAGAAAATTAATAAGTATAACACGAGCGTTAGTTTTGCGTATATGAAGGGTGAAATGCGTCAGTTACCTGGCATTTTTCACTATCGAGTTCACGGTGAAGTTATGCATGTTTTACCGAGATATACCGAACCGCTTCCTGGACAACGGCCTGCTTTTGGGCAATTGTGGATCCTCGAAACTAACGATGCGATTGAGTACCGGTGTCTAGCTCCGTTTGCGACTGATTGTGAACGAAGAATTTTTGAGTTATTGCATACTTTGTTGGCTAACATAAACGAATATGCACAGATTTATCGTATGCTTCACGATATTGAGGATGAAGAGCGAGAAGTAGCGGAAAGAGAAGGACGTGTACCAAAAGTATGCAGAATTCTCTTTAAAAAGACAACGAATAACACCAGCGATACGTATGCGTTACCGACAGTGTCTAATGAAGTAGCAGGTATTTATATTTGCGATGAGAATGGTGACATTCCTTGGAATGATATCCAAGTTCAACGAAAGTGTAATGACGGAGAGCCACCTATGGCTCAACGTATTTCTAAGTATTCGAAGCATTGTGAACCGCTTACGTTTGTATTGTTTAACCCTTACGGTAGAGGAGACTTTTGGCATTATGATAGGCCAAAGAATCCTTCTAATCCACAAGGCGGAAAACTTACTGCGCTCCAGTATTTTTTGTATAAGTTAGCTTTGCGTGCCGAAAACGATGATGAGCCTTTTAATCCCATCCTTCATGGTGGTAAATTATTAAGCAAATATTTAGTTTGGTCATTTACGATTGTCGATAATGAGCGTTTAAAGTTTTTGCGATTGAATCAAAAGAAGTTACGAGTTGATACGTATACGGGTCTTACAGACTATTTGCGAAATGTTGGAGAAGCTAACGATGCGTTACCTGGAAAAAAGTTCGTTTTGCCCTCATCGTATACGATGGGACCGCGAAGTCAAGCTGAGTTTTTGAATGATGCGAATGCTATGTGTCAAAAGCATGGAAAGCCGAGTTTATTTATTACGAAAACGTGCAATCCCGATGATCCAGATATTACGAGACATTTATTCGAGAACCAGCGAGCTTATGACAGACCCGACGTTGTTGATATTGTTTTTAATTACCACGTTAAGCAATTCGTCAAGGAAATGAAGAGTGGTATTTTTGGAAAAGTTAAAGCTTTTCTTTACGTTGTTGAGTTTCAGAAACGTGGCTTACCGCATATTCACAGTTTGTGGTGGTTTGAAGAAGAATGGAACGATATCGCGAAAATTAACGATTTCATTTCTGCTGAGCTACCCGATCGAGAAAGCGACCCCGTACTTTACGATTTGGTGGTGAAGCATATGCTTCATCGACCTTGCGGAGAATACGATCCGAATGCGATGTGTATGCAGGATGGTACATGTAAACGTCATTTTCCGAAAGCGTTTAGCGAAGAGACAACGTTTGATGAAAATTCGTATCCGACTTACCGAAGAAGAAACGACGGCAAGCAAGCTACGGTTAACTTTAAAGGGCGACCTTTTATTCTTGATAACCGTTCAGTTGTTCCGTATAATGCGTATTTATTGAAGCGTTTCGGTTGCCACATCAATATTGAAGTGGTATGCAGTTTGCGTACAGTTAATTATCTGTTCAAGTATTTGTTTAAAGGTCCGGACAGAATTAATATTGAGATCAGTAGCGGACAAGTTAATTACGACGAGATTCAGTGCTTCCTTGATGCGAGATACTTATCCGCTCATGAAGCTTGCTGGAGACTTTACAAGTTCGATATGCATTTTTCGAGTGAAAGTATTGAGAGGCTTCAGGTTCATTTACCTGAGCAACAAACGATTGCGATGGCCGAAGATGCTACGGTTTCCGATATGATTCGAGATGCGATGAAAAAGTCAAAGTTATTAGCATTCTTTGATTTAAATAGAAATGCACCAAACGGAGTTAATCGAAATCTTACGTATGTAGAGCTTTGCCACCATTTTACATGGGACGCAAAAAAACGCGAATGGCATACACGTTTGAGAACTACGAAACCGAAATGTCCACGAATGTACGCTGTTAACCCGAAAAACACCGAATTGTTTTACCTTCGAAAGTTATTAACGATTGTTAAAGGTCCAAGAGATTACGAAGATTTACGTAGAGATCCTTACGATCTTAATGCAATTCATGCAACGTTCCGCGAAGCGTGTGTAGCACGAGGATTGGTTGAATCCGATCAAATTTATTACGATGCGTTACACGAAGGAACGTTTTTCAATTTACCGAGAGAATTACGACGCTTATTCGCACGAATCGTTGCTCATTGTGATGTTGAAGCTCCGTTATGGTTATGGAATCAGTTTCGTCATCAGTTAACATGTGATTTGCTTCGAAGTCATCGCGGTGATCAAGATCTTGCGGAAACTTTAGCATGGCGTCAAGTTTTACGAATGATTATTAACAATGAGCGATCGCTTGAAGATTATCCAATTCTTCAAATGGTTGCTGAAATTGTTGGTATTGACGACGAAAGCGTTGATATTACGGCACACCGTCTCCGAGGCGATCAAATGCGAGGAACTTTGAATCCCGAACAAGCGAATGCGTACGAAGCGATTATGCAAAGAGTCGTCAATCCAAATAATTCTGCGGCCTGCTTTTACATTGATGGCCCAGGAGGTTCAGGAAAAACGTATCTTTTTAATTGTTTATTTTCGAATTTGGTTGCGTCCGATACCGATGTTGTTATTATGGCATGGAGCGGTATTGCAGCAAGTTTATATGAAACGGGGCGAACAGCTCATAACGTATTTAAGCTTGATTTTCCGTTCGGCGAAGAAAGTCAATCCGGTGTAGTTTCTTCGGATTCACTTGGACAAGCGTTACGTAAAGTTAAAGTTGTTGTCTGGGATGAAACACCGATGGCACCACGAAGAGCACTTGAAGTTGTTGATGAAAAGTTACGCGAAATTATGAATAACGACACTCCGTTCGGTGGAAAGGTTATCGTTTGCGGTGGAGATTTTCGTCAGTTAGGACCCGTTGTGAAAAACGGTACGCGTAACGATGTTATCCGAAATAGCGTTAAGATGAGTCCGCTTTGGCCTCTTTTCTCGGCGAATAAATACGATTTGATTAGTAACGAAAGAGCCGATAATAACGGAGATGATTTTGCGGAAACGATATTGAGGATTGGAAACGGAAGCGCAAACGATGTTCAAGGAAAGGTATCGTTACCCGAAGAGTGTATTAGTGAGAGTGATTTAGTTGAGGTTATTTTCGGTGATGTTATAAGGAATAACGATTTAAATGCGTTTGCGTCTAGAGCTATTCTTTCCACGGTTAATGCTGAAGTTGATACGTATAACGAAGCGATTATCGATTTACTTGATAGCGAAACCGAAAGGATTTATCAAGCTGTCGATCGAGTTGAAGATAACGTATTTGAGTATAGCCCCGAACACTTTGAGACTTTTAAGCCAAACGGTTTCCCTGCGTACAAGCTACGACTTCGAGTAAATGCGGTGATTATGCTTATGCGTAACTTGAGCATCCGAGAAGGTTTATGTAACGGAACGCGACTAATTGTAAAGAGACTTGAACGTAACATTATTGTTGCTGAAAAGTTGACAAATCGAAGCGATAATAACGAAGATAACATGGTAATGATTCCACGAATTACGCTCCTCGACGATTCAAGCGTTTTGAAAGTTTACCGCACACAATTTCCGGTTCGAGTTGCGTTCGCTTTAACGATTAATAAAGGACAAGGACAAACGTTCGACTGTGTAGGAGTTGATCTCAGTAAAGGAATTTTTACGCACGGCCATTGTTATGTTGCTCTTTCTCGCACTCGTGCATGGGATAAGCTTCATATTAAATTGCCCGCCGACGATGTGAACAGTACGCGAAATATCGTTTACAACGAACTTTTGAACGACAATCCGCGTTCTGTAATGTCTCCGGATGCTCCAGATTATGCAACGTTAAATCCCGATTGGAACGATGAGAACGATGTAAATATGGAAGTTGAAGAAGAGCCTATCGATGAAAATAACGAAGTTATACAAAATGTTTCCGGTAACGATTTAGTTGATTTAGAGTATGAGATTAGCGATGAGTGGGACGATAACGTTGAAATGAATGATATTGTTAGCGATTCTGATTAGATCGATGTTGCGTTTGTTATAGCGATGAGTTGCGTTTTGAGCATATTTACAATGTTATATCAGTTGTAAGTATTAAATGTCCTGCCAATTTATTGGATAAATGCGTGCCTTCTCGGAGGCAAGTATGAGGTGCATTATGCTTAAATCACCTCAGGTGATCCACATGCTTAACATAGCGCATTGTTGACAGTTTAATGCCTGGTATGGTCATATGTAATAATTGCACCTGCGTTACGTATGAGATGGGATTTTTTGACCCTTTTTAAGGGTTTTAATTTCCTTATGAACGATAAAAGTTGCGTCATGAAGTTTTACGGAAATTTTCAACGATAGTACTTCATGTAAGAAAAGTTATACGATGTTTATGTTAGCGATGAGAAAAGGCTTGACCATATATACAAGGCCATATGCAGTAGCAAGTAAGAAATGTCATGCCTATTTATGGGATAAATGCGCGCTTCCTCGGAAGCGAGTATGTGGTGCTTGCTCAAATCACCTCAGGTGAGCCACATGCTTAACATAGCGCATTGTTGACATTTTAGTACCTGGTATGGTTATATATGTTGATTGCACCTCCGTACGTATAAGATGCGGTTTCTTTGCCCTTTTAAAGGGTGTTGTTGACCCAGAACTAACAACTATCCTCCAATATGCTGAGAACCTTGACGAGGTTTGGAGGCTTACTATTGAAGTTATTACTGTTTACAGTAATGCACTTTAATAAACCAATACTCAGCCATTTTTGTTTTAGTTTATGTTGTGTTACAGTTTTTTTATTGTCGTTGTAAACATGTAACAGTTCCGTAGATACATTTGAATAATTGTTTGTTTAGTTTGAGGGACTTACCGCAGGTAAGGCCCCAATGTTCTTGTCCTCCTTTTTAATTTGGAGTGTCGTTTCTGTCTGTATGTCGGTTCTGCTTTTGTTTTGTTTTGTTTTGTCCCGATAGTCTAGATCAGTTTTTTACGCTGATTCCGAATATGTTAGTCTCACGCTTCGGAGAGTCAAACATTGATATGTTTTGACCAGTTTAAATTTGCATTTTTTGAAATTTTTCTCGACACGAAAGTTTCCCTTTGTGTTTTTTCTGTTGCATTTTTGAAGTGAAAAATTTGTTTTTCTCTGATTGTCTGCATAGTTGTTTTTGGTGAGATGTAAAATGGTTTTCGGGTGGACATTTAGTTGTTTTTGAGTGAATGTTTAGTTGTTTTTGGTGAGATGTAAAATGGTTTTCGGGTGGACATTTAGTTGTTTTTGGGTGAATGTTTAGTTGTTTTTGGTGAGATGTAAAATGGTTTTCGGGTGGACATTTAGTTGTTTTTGGGTGAATGTTTAGTTGTTTTTGGTGAGATGTAAAATGGTTTTCGGGTGGACATTTAGTTGTTTTTGGGTGAATGTTTAGTTGTTTTTGGTGAGATGTAAAATGGTTTTCGGGTGGACATTTAGTTGTTTTTGAGTGAATGTTTAGTTGTTTTTGGTGAGATGTAAAATGGTTTTCGGGTGGACATTTAGTTGTTTTTGGGTGAATGTTTAGTTGTTTTTGGTGAGATGTAAAATGGTTTTCGGGTGGACATTTAGTTGTTTTTGGGTGAATGTTTAGTTGTTTTTGGTGAGATGTAAAATGGTTTTCGGGTGGACATTTAGTTGTTTTTGGGTGAATGTTTAGTTGTTTTTGGTGAGATGTAAAATGGTTTTCGGGTGGACATTTAGTTGTTTTTGAGTGAATGTTTAGTTGTTTTTGGTGAGATGTAAAATGGTTTTCGGGTGGACATTTAGTTGTTTTTGAGTGAATGTTTAGTTGTTTTTGGTGAGATGTAAAATGGTTTTCGGGTGGACATTTAGTTGTTTTTGGGTGAATGTTTAGTTGTTTTTGGTGAGATGTAAAATGGTTTTCGGGTGGACATTTAGTTGTTTTTGGGTGAATGTTTAGTTGTTTTTGGTGAGATGTAAAATGGTTTTCGGGTGGACATTTAGTTGTTTTTGAGTGAATGTTTAGTTGTTTTTGGTGAGATGTAAAATGGTTTTCGGGTGGACATTTAGTTGTTTTTGAGTGAATGTTTAGTTGTTTTTGGTGAGATGTAAAATGGTTTTCGGGTGGACATTTAGTTGTTTTTGGGTGAATGTTTAGTTGTTTTTGGTGAGATGTAAAATGGTTTTCGGGTGGACATTTAGTTGTTTTTGGGTGAATGTTTAGTTGTTTTTGGTGAGATGTAAAATGGTTTTCGGGTGGACATTTAGTTGTTTTTGAGTGAATGTTTAGTTGTTTTTGGTGAGATGTAAAATGGTTTTCGGGTGGACATTTAGTTGTTTTTGGGTGAATGTTTAGTTGTTTTTGGTGAGATGTAAAATGGTTTTCGGGTGGACATTTAGTTGTTTTTGAGTGAATGTTTAGTTGTTTTTGGTGAGATGTAAAATGGTTTTCGGGTGGACATTTAGTTGTTTTTGGGTGAATGTTTAGTTGTTTGTGTTGTAATGTATGAATGGATATTTAATTGTTTTTGGGTGAATCTTTAGCTATTTTTGGGTGGATATTTGGTGGTTTTTTGGTCAAAATGGGGTTTGGTTCCGAAGAGTCCAAGTATAATTTTGCTTATGGAATGGACCACGAAGATGTTAAGATGTATCCGAATATGAGATATATGGAATGCGTGGCCCAGAGAAACCGTTGTTAATTGAAGACGATTTATATCGTAAATTTTGAAGGTCTGCCGAAGGCAGAGCTCCAAAATTAACCATGAAAATGGAATGTTGGGCCGAATAGCCCTGTTGTTTATTGTAATTTTATTGTTGTAGACATGAAAGCGTTCAGCAGATTTTTTTAAATTTTAAGTCTTAAATAAGATTACACCGCATATGCTTAATTTTTTACTTGAAGTGAAAAATGTTGTGAATATTTGGCGATTTTTGAGTTGAAATGATGTTTGAGGCCCGAGCGGTCATGTGTAATTTTGCGTATGGAATGGACCTCGAGTGGGTTAGGATGTATCCAAATACGAGATATATATGGAATGCGTGGCCCGGAGAAACCGTTGATAATGGAGACTATTTATGTATATCATAAATTTTGAAGGTCTGCCGAAGGCAGGGCTCCAAAATTTACCATGAATAATGGAATGTAAGCCCATGGATTGTGTTGTTTATTTTAATTGTATTGTTTTAGACACGCATTGGTGTTTGGGCACTCTATTTTTTCCAATTTTACACCCTCTGTAAAATCACATAGTCTCCCCTTTGACAATTTTTCAGAATTCCTAAAACAGGGGCACTCTCTAAGGTACTCAAAAAACTACCTAAAAGTACCCAATGTCCACGTTGTGATTGTAAAAATGTAATGGTTTCGTAAATTTTCTTTGTGTGATTGTTTAGTTTGAGGGACTTACCGCAGGTAAGGCCCCAATGTTCTTGTCTTCCTTTTTAATTTGGAGTGTCGTGTCTGTTTGTATGTATGTATGTATGTCGGTTCTGCTTTTGTTTTTTTTTGTCCCGATAGCCTAGATCAGTTTTTTACGCTGATTCCGAATATGTTGGTCTCACGCTTCGGAGAGTCAAATATTGATATGTTTTGACCAGTTTAAATTTGCATTTTATGAAATTTTTCTCGACACGAAAGTTTCCCTTTGTGTTTTTTTGAAAGAGAAATGCTTGCATTTTTTGTAAGCATTTTTTTGCAAGTCAAAAATTTGTTTTTCTCTGACTGTCTGCATCGAAATTACACATCATTGTTTGATTTCGTTTTATCTTTTGGTTAGGCTTGCTTGAACATTTTTTTTGTATGTGATTTATTTATTCAAGCTATTTTTCTGAATTATTCTTCAACTTTTTCCTGATTGGTTTGGTATTGTTTATTTTTTTATTTTTTCTGCATTTTCTGTTGTTGTACCTCAGAAATGCAGTCGATGAATAGCGATGAGGATGTAAACGGCCTTCGGGCTAACAATGACGGCCTTCCGGCAAATAATCACGGCCTTCGGGCAAATAATCACGGCCTTCGGGCAAATAATCACGGCCTTCGGGCAAATAATCACGGCCTTCGGGCAAACCACGACGGCCCTCGGGCAAACTTGCGTAACGATGCGTTTGAGAATGTTGAGCGAAGCGAAGAAGTTAATGAGGTTGAGTCAATGGAAGTTGACGATAACGTTAGCGAACCTATTCTTATGGGTGCTATGATTGATGCGAACGTTATCGAAGGCGAAGAATTGATTCCCAACGAAGAGGTACAGTTAGCTGCAGCTATATCAGAAGATTTTGCAACGTATTGTCGTAGAAAAAAGATTAGGAGCAGTGCTGCGAACCGACGAAAGTGGACACGACAGCGTCAATCCGACGAAGAAAGGTTAAGTGAGCTTGAACGCTTACGACAACAACGTAGAGAAAGCACACGACAACGTGAATCTGCAGGCCAACGTGCACTAAGGCTTGCTGATTTGCGTGAACGAAATAGAATGAGCCGTGATAACGAAGATAATGAGCAACGAGAAGCAAGGCTTGCTGATTTGCATGAACGAAATAGATTGAGCCGTGATAACGAAGATAATGAGCAACGAGAAGCAAGGCTTGCTGATTTGCGTGAACGAAATAGATTGAGCCGTGATAACGAAGATAATGAGCAACGAGAAGCAAGGCTTGCTGATTTGCGTGAACGAAACAGACTGAGCCGTGATAACGAAGATATTGAGCAGCAAGAAGCACGATTAAACGCCCAGCGAATTTTGCAAGCTTCACTACGAGAAAATGAAAGCGTTGAAGAACAAGAAGCACGATTAGAAGATGATCGCGTACAGCATGCACTTGCTCGCGAAAATGAGACACTAGCTGGACGAGTACAACGTAATGAAAGTCGGCGCACCGATTATGAAAGACAGCGAGAGAATCCCGCAAATGCGTTTCGTGCAGCCAATAGCGATAATGTTGAGCAATTTACATTGGGCGAACGCGATACTCCATGCACGTTTTGTAGCGGATTGCATTACACATGTGAGAATCGTACAGCTCAAGGTACTTATGATAACTGTTGCAATTGCGGTCGCGTTAAAGTAAATTTCGAGCCCGATTTCCCCGAACAATTGAAAGCGATGCTTAAGCGTGAAGAAGGTACCGATTGGCGCCCTTTCCATGAGAAAATTAATAAGTATAACACGAGCGTTAGTTTTGCGTATATGAAGGGTGAAATGCGTCAGTTACCTGGCATTTTTCACTATCGAGTTCACGGTGAAGTTATGCATGTTTTACCGAGATATACCGAACCGCTTCCTGGACAACGGCCTGCTTTTGGGCAATTGTGGATCCTCGAAACTAACGATGCGATTGAGTACCGGTGTCTAGCTCCGTTTGCGACTGATTGTGAACGAAGAATTTTTGAGTTATTGCATACTTTGTTGGCTAACATAAACGAATATGCACAGATTTATCGTATGCTTCACGATATTGAGGATGAAGAGCGAGAAGTAGCGGAAAGAGAAGGACGTGTACCAAAAGTATGCAGAATTCTCTTTAAAAAGACAACGAATAACACCAGCGATACGTATGCGTTACCGACAGTGTCTAATGAAGTAGCAGGTATTATATTTGCGATGAGAATGGTGACATTCCTTGGAATGATATCCAAGTTCAACGAAAGTGTAATGACGGAGAGCCACCTATGGCTCAACGTATTTCTAAGTATTCGAAGCATTGTGAACCGCTTACGTTTGTATTGTTTAACCCTTACGGTAGAGGAGACTTTTGGCATTATGATAGGCCAAAGAATCCTTCTAATCCACAAGGCGGAAAACTTACTGCGCTCCAGTATTTTTTGTATAAGTTAGCTTTGCGTGCCGAAAACGATGATGAGCCTTTTAATCCCATCCTTCATGGTGGTAAATTATTAAGCAAATATTTAGTTTGGTCATTTACGATTGTCGATAATGAGCGTTTAAAGTTTTTGCGATTGAATCAAAAGAAGTTACGAGTTGATACGTATACGGGTCTTACAGACTATTTGCGAAATGTTGGAGAAGCTAACGATGCGTTACCTGGAAAAAAGTTCGTTTTGCCCTCATCGTATACGATGGGACCGCGAAGTCAAGCTGAGTTTTTGAATGATGCGAATGCTATGTGTCAAAAGCATGGAAAGCCGAGTTTATTTATTACGAAAACGTGCAATCCCGATGATCCAGATATTACGAGACATTTATTCGAGAACCAGCGAGCTTATGACAGACCCGACGTTGTTGATATTGTTTTTAATTACCACGTTAAGCAATTCGTCAAGGAAATGAAGAGTGGTATTTTTGGAAAAGTTAAAGCTTTTCTTTACGTTGTTGAGTTTCAGAAACGTGGCTTACCGCATATTCACAGTTTGTGGTGGTTTGAAGAAGAATGGAACGATATCGCGAAAATTAACGATTTCATTTCTGCTGAGCTACCCGATCGAGAAAGCGACCCCGTACTTTACGATTTGGTGGTGAAGCATATGCTTCATCGACCTTGCGGAGAATACGATCCGAATGCGATGTGTATGCAGGATGGTACATGTAAACGTCATTTTCCGAAAGCGTTTAGCGAAGAGACAACGTTTGATGAAAATTCGTATCCGACTTACCGAAGAAGAAACGACGGCAAGCAAGCTACGGTTAACTTTAAAGGGCGACCTTTTATTCTTGATAACCGTTCAGTTGTTCCGTATAATGCGTATTTATTGAAGCGTTTCGGTTGCCACATCAATATTGAAGTGGTATGCAGTTTGCGTACAGTTAATTATCTGTTCAAGTATTTGTTTAAAGGTCCGGACAGAATTAATATTGAGATCAGTAGCGGACAAGTTAATTACGACGAGATTCAGTGCTTCCTTGATGCGAGATACTTATCCGCTCATGAAGCTTGCTGGAGACTTTACAAGTTCGATATGCATTTTTCGAGTGAAAGTATTGAGAGGCTTCAGGTTCATTTACCTGAGCAACAAACGATTGCGATGGCCGAAGATGCTACGGTTTCCGATATGATTCGAGATGCGATGAAAAAGTCAAAGTTATTAGCATTCTTTGATTTAAATAGAAATGCACCAAACGGAGTTAATCGAAATCTTACGTATGTAGAGCTTTGCCACCATTTTACATGGGACGCAAAAAAACGCGAATGGCATACACGTTTGAGAACTACGAAACCGAAATGTCCACGAATGTACGCTGTTAACCCGAAAAACACCGAATTGTTTTACCTTCGAAAGTTATTAACGATTGTTAAAGGTCCAAGAGATTACGAAGATTTACGTAGAGATCCTTACGATCTTAATGCAATTCATGCAACGTTCCGCGAAGCGTGTGTAGCACGAGGATTGGTTGAATCCGATCAAATTTATTACGATGCGTTACACGAAGGAACGTTTTTCAATTTACCGAGAGAATTACGACGCTTATTCGCACGAATCGTTGCTCATTGTGATGTTGAAGCTCCGTTATGGTTATGGAATCAGTTTCGTCATCAGTTAACATGTGATTTGCTTCGAAGTCATCGCGGTGATCAAGATCTTGCGGAAACTTTAGCATGGCGTCAAGTTTTACGAATGATTATTAACAATGAGCGATCGCTTGAAGATTATCCAATTCTTCAAATGGTTGCTGAAATTGTTGGTATTGACGACGAAAGCGTTGATATTACGGCACACCGTCTCCGAGGCGATCAAATGCGAGGAACTTTGAATCCCGAACAAGCGAATGCGTACGAAGCGATTATGCAAAGAGTCGTCAATCCAAATAATTCTGCGGCCTGCTTTTACATTGATGGCCCAGGAGGTTCAGGAAAAACGTATCTTTTTAATT
>JAJQJQ010000308.1:0-29345 GCA_028622995.1 Panagrolaimus kolymaensis | reverse complement strand
TTCTGATTCAGCATCAAAAAATAAGTAAGAATTTGTCTTCTTTCGAATTTTAAATAACATTAATAAATTTATGAATTCTTGTTTGCAAGTCATCGCTTTCGATGAATGTAACTTTAGTTTTAGAAGGTAAACCTGTGCCGGCTTTAATTTTTTCTGATTCAGCATCAAAAAAATAAGTAAGAATTTGTCTTCTTTCGAATTTTAACTAACATTAATAAATTTTTGAATTCTTGTTTGCAAGTCATCGCTTTGGATGAATGTAACTTTAGTTTTAGAAGGTAAACCTGTGCCGGCTTTAATTTTTTCTGATTCAGCATCAAAAAATAAGTAAGAATTTGTCTTCTTTCGAATTTTAACTAACATTAATAAATTTTTGAATTCTTGTTTGCAAGTCATCGCTTTGGATGAATGTAACTTTAGTTTTAGAAGGTAAACCTGTGCCGGCTTTAATTTTTTCTGATTCAGCATCAAAAAATAAGTAAGAATTTGTCTTCTTTCGAATTTTAACTAACATTAATAAATTTTTGAATTCTTGTTTGCAAGTCATCGCTTTGGATGAATGTAACTTTAGTTTTAGAAGGTAAACCTGTGCCGGCTTTAATTTTTTCTGATTCAGCATCAAAAAATAAGTAAGAATTTGTCTTCTTTCGAATTTTAACTAACATTAATAAATTTTTGAATTCTTGTTTGCAAGTCATCGCTTTGGATGAATGTAACTTTAGTTTTAGAAGGTAAACCTGTGCCGGCTTTAATTTTTTCTGATTCAGCATCAAAAAATAAGTAAGAATTTGTCTTCTTTCGAATTTTAAATAACATTAATAAATTTATGAATTCTTGTTTGCAAGTCATCGCTTTGGATGAATGTAACTTTAGTTTTAGAAGGTAAACCTGTGCCGGCTTTAATTTTTTCTGATTCAGCATCAAAAAATAAGTAAGAATTTGTCTTCTTTCGAATTTTAACTAACATTAATAAATTTTTGAATTCTTGTTTGCAAGTCATCGCTTTGGATGAATGTAACTTTAGTTTTAGAAGGTAAACCTGTGCCGGCTTTAATTTTTTCTGATTCAGCATCAAAAAATAAGTAAGAATTTGTCTTCTTTCGAATTTTAAATAACATTAATAAATTTATGAATTCTTGTTTGCAAGTCATCGCTTTGGATGAATGTAACTTTAGTTTTAGAAGGTAAACCTGTGCCGGCTTTAATTTTTTCTGATTCAGCATCAAAAAATAAGTAAGAATTTGTCTTCTTTCGAATTTTAAATAACATTAATAAATTTTTGAATTCTTGTTTGCAAGTCATCGCTTTGGATGAATGTAACTTTAGTTTTAGAAGGTAAACCTGTGCCGGCTTTAATTTTTTCTGATTCAGCATCAAAAAATAAGTAAGAATTTGTCTTCTTTCGAATTTTAAATAACATTAATAAATTTATGAATTCTTGTTTGCAAGTCACCGCTTTGGATGAATGTAACTTTAGTTTTAGAAGGTAAACCTGTGCCGGCTTTAATTTTTTCTGATTCAGCATCAAAAAATAAGTAAGAATTTGTCTTCTTTCGAATTTTAACTAACATTAATAAATTTTTGAATTCTTGTTTGCAAGTCATCGCTTTGGATGAATGTAACTTTAGTTTTAGAAGGTAAACCTGTGCCGGCTTTAATTTTTTCTGATTCAGCATCAAAAAATAAGTAAGAATTTGTCTTCTTTCGAATTTTAACTAACATTAATAAATTTTTGAATTCTTGTTTGCAAGTCATCGCTTTGGATGAATGTAACTTTAGTTTTAGAAGGTAAACCTGTGCCGGCTTTAATTTTTTCTGATTCAGCATCAAAAAATAAGTAAGAATTTGTCTTCTTTCGAATTTTAAATAACATTAATAAATTTATGAATTCTTGTTTGCAAGTCATCGCTTTGGATGAATGTAACTTTAGTTTTAGAAGGTAAACCTGTGCCGGCTTTAATTTTTTCTGATTCAGCATCAAAAAATAAGTAAGAATTTGTCTTCTTTCGAATTTTAAATAACATTAATAAATTTTTGAATTCTTGTTTGCAAGTCATCGCTTTGGATGAATGTAACTTTAGTTTTAGAAGGTAAACCTGTGCCGGCTTTAATTTTTTCTGATTCAGCATCAAAAAATAAGTAAGAATTTGTCTTCTTTCGAATTTTAAATAACATTAATAAATTTATGAATTCTTGTTTGCAAGTCACCGCTTTGGATGAATGTAACTTTAGTTTTAGAAGGTAAACCTGTGCCGGCTTTAATTTTTTCTGATTCAGCATCAAAAAATAAGTAAGAATTTGTCTTCTTTCGAATTTTAAATAACATTAATAAATTTATGAATTCTTGTTTGCAAGTCACCGCTTTGGATGAATGTAACTTTAGTTTTAGAAGGTAAACCTGTGCTGGCTTTAATTTTTTCTGATTCAGCATCAAAAAATAAGTAAGAATTTGTCTTCTTTCGAATTTTAACTAACATTAATAAATTTTTGAATTCTTGTTTGCAAGTCATCGCTTTGGATGAATGTAACTTTAGTTTTAGAAGGTAAACCTGTGCCGGCTTTAATTTTTTCTGATTCAGCATCAAAAAATAAGTAAGAATTTGTCTTCTTTCGAATTTTAACTAACATTAATAAATTTTTGAATTCTTGTTTGCAAGTCATCGCTTTGGATGAATGTAACTTTAGTTTTAGAAGGTAAACCTGTGCCGGCTTTAATTTTTTCTGATTCAGCATCAAAAAATAAGTAAGAATTTGTCTTCTTTCGAATTTTAAATAACATTAATAAATTTATGAATTCTTGTTTGCAAGTCATCGCTTTGGATGAATGTAACTTTAGTTTTAGAAGGTAAACCTGTGCCGGCTTTAATTTTTTCTGATTCAGCATCAAAAAATAAGTAAGAATTTGTCTTCTTTCGAATTTTAAATAACATTAATAAATTTTTGAATTCTTGTTTGCAAGTCATCGCTTTGGATGAATGTAACTTTAGTTTTAGAAGGTAAACCTGTGCCGGCTTTAATTTTTTCTGATTCAGCATCAAAAAATAAGTAAGAATTTGTCTTCTTTCGAATTTTAAATAACATTAATAAATTTATGAATTCTTGTTTGCAAGTCACCGCTTTGGATGAATGTAACTTTAGTTTTAGAAGGTAAACCTGTGCCGGCTTTAATTTTTTCTGATTCAGCATCAAAAAATAAGTAAGAATTTGTCTTCTTTCGAATTTTAAATAACATTAATAAATTTATGAATTCTTGTTTGCAAGTCATCGCTTTGGATGAATGTAACTTTAGTTTTAGAAGGTAAACCTGTGCCGGCTTTAATTTTTTCTGATTCAGCATCAAAAAATAAGTAAGAATTTGTCTTCTTTCGAATTTTAACTAACATTAATAAATTTTTGAATTCTTGTTTGCAAGTCATCGCTTTGGATGAATGTAACTTTAGTTTTAGAAGGTAAACCTGTGCCGGCTTTAATTTTTTCTGATTCAGCATCAAAAAATAAGTAAGAATTTGTCTTCTTTCGAATTTTAACTAACATTAATAAATTTATGAATTCTTGTTTGCAAGTCATCGCTTTGGATGAATGTAACTTTAGTTTTAGAAGGTAAACCTGTGCCGGCTTTAATTTTTTCTGATTCAGCATTAAAAAATAAGTAAGAATTTGTCTTCTTTCGAATTTTAAAAAACATTAATAAATTTTTGAATTCTTGTTTGCAAGTCATCGCTTTGGATGAATGTAACTTTAGTTTTAGAAGGTAAACCTGTGCCGGCTTTAATTTTTTCTGATTCAGCATCAAAAAATAAGTAAGAATTTGTCTTCTTTCGAATTTTAACTAACATTAATAAATTTATGAATTCTTGTTTGCAAGTCATCGCTTTGGATGAATGTAACTTTAGTTTTAGAAGGTAAACCTGTGCCGGCTTTAATTTTTTCTGATTCAGCATTAAAAAATAAGTAAGAATTTGTCTTCTTTCGAATTTTAAAAAACATTAATAAATTTTTGAATTCTTGTTTGCAAGTCATCGCTTTGGATGAATGTAACTTTAGTTTTAGAAGGTAAACCTGTGCCGGCTTTAATTTTTTCTGATTCAGCATCAAAAAATAAGTAAGAATTTGTCTTCTTTCGAATTTTAAATAACATTAATAAATTTATGAATTCTTGTTTGCAAGTCATCGCTTTGGATGAATGTAACTTTAGTTTTAGAAGGTAAACCTGTGCCGGCTTTAATTTTTTCTGATTCAGCATCAAAAAATAAGTAAGAATTTGTCTTCTTTCGAATTTTAACTAACATTAATAAATTTTTGAATTCTTGTTTGCAAGTCATCGCTTTGGATGAATGTAACTTTAGTTTTAGAAGGTAAACCTGTGCCGGCTTTAATTTTTTCTGATTCAGCATCAAAAAATAAGTAAGAATTTGTCTTCTTTCGAATTTTAACTAACATTAATAAATTTATGAATTCTTGTTTGCAAGTCATCGCTTTGGATGAATGTAACTTTAGTTTTAGAAGGTAAACCTGTGCCGGCTTTAATTTTTTCTGATTCAGCATTAAAAAATAAGTAAGAATATGTCTTCTTTCGAATTTTAAAAACATTAATAAATTTTTGAATTCTTGTTTGCAAGTCATCGCTTTGGATGAATGTAACTTTAGTTTTAGAAGGTAAACCTGTGCCGGCTTTAATTTTTTCTGATTCAGCATCAAAAAATAAGTAAGAATTTGTCTTCTTTCGAATTTTAACTAACATTAATAAATTTTTGAATTCTTGTTTGCAAGTCATCGCTTTGGATGAATGTAACTTTAGTTTTAGAAGGTAAACCTGTGCCGGCTTTAATTTTTTCTGATTCAGCATTAAAAAATAAGTAAGAATTTGTCTTCTTTCGAATTTTAACTAACATTAATAAATTTTTGAATTCTTGTTTGCAAGTCATCGCTTTGGATGAATGTAACTTTAGTTTTAGAAGGTAAACCTGTGCCGGCTTTAATTTTTTCTGATTCAGCATCAAAAAATAAGTAAGAATTTGTCTTCTTTCGAATTTTAAAAAACATTAATAAATTTATGAATTCTTGTTTGCAAGTCACCGCTTTGGATGAATGTAACTTTAGTTTTAGAAGTTAAACCTGTGCCGGCTTTAATTTTTTCTGATTCAGCATCAAAAAATAAGTAAGAATTTGTCTTCTTTCGAATTTTAAATAACATTAATAAATTTATTAATTCTTGTTTGCAAGTCATCGCTTTGGATGAATGTAACTTTAGTTTTAGAAGGTAAACCTGTGCCGGCTTTAATTTTTTCTGATTCAGCATTAAAAAATAAGTAAGAATATGTCTTCTTTCGAATTTTAAAAAACATTAATAAATTTTTGAATTCTTGTTTGCAAGTCATCGCTTTGGATGAATGTAACTTTAGTTTTAGAAGGTAAACCTGTGCCGACTTTAATTTTTTCTGATTCAGCATCAAAAAATAAGTAAGAATTTGTCTTCTTTCGAATTTTAACTAACATTAATAAATTTATGAATTCTTGTTTGCAAGTCATCGCTTTGGATGAATGTAACTTTAGTTTTAGAAGGTAAACCTGTGCCGGCTTTAATTTTTTCTGATTCAGCATTAAAAAATAAGTAAGAATATGTCTTCTTTCGAATTTTAAAAAACATTAATAAATTTTTGAATTCTTGTTTGCAAGTCATCGCTTTGGATGAATGTAACTTTAGTTTTAGAAGGTAAACCTGTGCCGGCTTTAATTTTTTCTGATTCAGCATCAAAAAATAAGTAAGAATTTGTCTTCTTTCGAATTTTAACTAACATTAATAAATTTTTGAATTCTTGTTTGCAAGTCATCGCTTTGGATGAATGTAACTTTAGTTTTAGAAGGTAAACCTGTGCCGGCTTTAATTTTTTCTGATTCAGCATTAAAAAATAAGTAAGAATTTGTCTTCTTTCGAATTTTAACTAACATTAATAAATTTTTGAATTCTTGTTTGCAAGTCATCGCTTTGGATGAATGTAACTTTAGTTTTAGAAGGTAAACCTGTGCCGGCTTTAATTTTTTCTGATTCAGCATCAAAAAATAAGTAAGAATTTGTCTTCTTTCGAATTTTAAAAAACATTAATAAATTTATGAATTCTTGTTTGCAAGTCACCGCTTTGGATGAATGTAACTTTAGTTTTAGAAGTTAAACCTGTGCCGGCTTTAATTTTTTCTGATTCAGCATCAAAAAATAAGTAAGAATTTGTCTTCTTTCGAATTTTAAATAACATTAATAAATTTATTAATTCTTGTTTGCAAGTCATCGCTTTGGATGAATGTAACTTTAGTTTTAGAAGGTAAACCTGTGCCGGCTTTAATTTTTTCTGATTCAGCATTAAAAAATAAGTAAGAATATGTCTTCTTTCGAATTTTAAAAAACATTAATAAATTTTTGAATTCTTGTTTGCAAGTCATCGCTTTGGATGAATGTAACTTTAGTTTTAGAAGGTAAACCTGTGCCGACTTTAATTTTTTCTGATTCAGCATCAAAAAATAAGTAAGAATTTGTCTTCTTTCGAATTTTAAATAACATTAATAAATTTATTAATTCTTGTTTGCAAGTCACCGCTTTGGATGAATGTAACTTTAGTTTTAGAAGGTAAACATGTGCCGGCTTTAATTTTTTCTGATTCAGCATCAAAAAATAAGTAAGAATTTGTCTTCTTTCGAATTTTAACTAACATTAATAAATTTTTGAATTCTTGTTTGCAAGTCATCGCTTTGGATGAATGTAACTTTAGTTTTAGAAGGTAAACCTGTGCCGGCTTTAATTTTTTCTGATTCAGCATCAAAAAATAAGTAAGAATTTGTCTTCTTTCGAATTTTAAATAACATTAATAAATTTATTAATTCTTGTTTGCAAGTCACCGCTTTTGATGAATGTAACTTTAGTTTTAGAAGGTAAACATGTGCCGGCTTTAATTTTTTCTGATTCAGCATCAAAAAATAAGTAAGAATTTGTCTTCTTTCGAATTTTAAATAACATTAATAAATTTATGAATTCTTGTTTGCAAGTCACCGCTTTGGATGAATGTAACTTTAGTTTTAGAAGGTAAACATGTGCCGGCTTTAATTTTTTCTGATTCAGCATCAAAAAATAAGTAAGAATTTGTCTTCTTTCGAATTTTAAATAACATTAATAAATTTATTAATTCTTGTTTGCAAGTCACCGCTTTTGATGAATGTAACTTTAGTTTTAGAAGGTAAACATGTGCCGGCTTTAATTTTTTCTGATTCAGCATCAAAAAATAAGTAAGAATTTGTCTTCTTTCGAATTTTAAATAACATTAATAAATTTATTAATTCTTGTTTGCAAGTCACCGCTTTTGATGAATGTAACTTTAGTTTTAGAAGGTAAACCTGTGCCGACTTTAATTTTTTCTGATTCAGCATCAAAAAATAAGTAAGAATTTGTCTTCTTTCGAATTTTAAATAACATTAATAAATTTATTAATTCTTGTTTGCAAGTCACCGCTTTGGATGAATGTAACTTTAGTTTTAGAAGGTAAACATGTGCCGGCTTTAATTTTTTCTGATTCAGCATCAAAAAATAAGTAAGAATTTGTCTTCTTTCGAATTTTAACTAACATTAATAAATTTTTGAATTCTTGTTTGCAAGTCATCGCTTTGGATGAATGTAACTTTAGTTTTAGAAGGTAAACCTGTGCCGGCTTTAATTTTTTCTGATTCAGCATCAAAAAATAAGTAAGAATTTGTCTTCTTTCGAATTTTAAATAACATTAATAAATTTATGAATTCTTGTTTGCAAGTCATCGCTTTGGATGAATGTAACTTTAGTTTTAGAAGGTAAACCTGTGCCGGCTTTAATTTTTTCTGATTCAGCATCAAAAAATAAGTAAGAATTTGTCTTCTTTCGAATTTTAACTAACATTAATAAATTTTTGAATTCTTGTTTGCAAGTCATCGCTTTGGATGAATGTAACTTTAGTTTTAGAAGGTAAACCTGTGCCGGCTTTAATTTTTTCTGATTCAGCATCAAAAAATAAGTAAGAATTTGTCTTCTTTCGAATTTTAAATAACATTAATAAATTTATGAATTCTTGTTTGCAAGTCACCGCTTTGGATGAATGTAACTTTAGTTTTAGAAGGTAAACCTGTGCCGGCTTTAATTTTTTCTGATTCAGCATCAAAAAATAAGTAAGAATTTGTCTTCTTTCGAATTTTAACTAACATTAATAAATTTTTGAATTCTTGTTTGCAAGTCATCGCTTTGGATGAATGTAACTTTAGTTTTAGAAGGTAAACCTGTGCCGGCTTTAATTTTTTCTGATTCAGCATCAAAAAATAAGTAAGAATTTGTCTTCTTTCGAATTTTAAATAACATTAATAAATTTATGAATTCTTGTTTGCAAGTCATCGCTTTGGATGAATGTAACTTTAGTTTTAGAAGGTAAACCTGTGCCGGCTTTAATTTTTTCTGATTCAGCATCAAAAAATAAGTAAGAATTTGTCTTCTATCGAATTTTAACTAACATTAATAAATTTTTGAATTCTTGTTTGCAAGTCATCGCTTTGGATGAATGTAACTTTAGTTTTAGAAGGTAAACCTGTGCCGACTTTAATTTTTTCTGATTCAGCATCAAAAAATAAGTAAGAATTTGTCTTCTTTCGAATTTTAAATAACATTAATAAATTTATTAATTCTTGTTTGCAAGTCACCGCTTTGGATGAATGTAACTTTAGTTTTAGAAGGTAAACATGTGCCGGCTTTAATTTTTTCTGATTCAGCATCAAAAAATAAGTAAGAATTTGTCTTCTTTCGAATTTTAACTAACATTAATAAATTTTTGAATTCTTGTTTGCAAGTCATCGCTTTGGATGAATGTAACTTTAGTTTTAGAAGGTAAACCTGTGCCGGCTTTAATTTTTTCTGATTCAGCATCAAAAAATAAGTAAGAATTTGTCTTCTTTCGAATTTTAAATAACATTAATAAATTTATTAATTCTTGTTTGCAAGTCACCGCTTTTGATGAATGTAACTTTAGTTTTAGAAGGTAAACATGTGCCGGCTTTAATTTTTTCTGATTCAGCATCAAAAAATAAGTAAGAATTTGTCTTCTTTCGAATTTTAAATAACATTAATAAATTTATGAATTCTTGTTTGCAAGTCACCGCTTTGGATGAATGTAACTTTAGTTTTAGAAGGTAAACATGTGCCGGCTTTAATTTTTTCTGATTCAGCATCAAAAAATAAGTAAGAATTTGTCTTCTTTCGAATTTTAAATAACATTAATAAATTTATTAATTCTTGTTTGCAAGTCACCGCTTTTGATGAATGTAACTTTAGTTTTAGAAGGTAAACATGTGCCGGCTTTAATTTTTTCTGATTCAGCATCAAAAAATAAGTAAGAATTTGTCTTCTTTCGAATTTTAAATAACATTAATAAATTTATGAATTCTTGTTTGCAAGTCACCGCTTTGGATGAATGTAACTTTAGTTTTAGAAGGTAAACCTGTGCCGGCTTTAATTTTTTCTGATTCAGCATTAAAAAATAAGTAAGAATTTGTCTTCTTTCGAATTTTAACTAACATTAATAAATTTTTGAATTCTTGTTTGCAAGTCACCGCTTTTGATGAATGTAACTTTAGTTTTAGAAGGTAAACATGTGCCGGCTTTAATTTTTTCTGATTCAGCATCAAAAAATAAGTAAGAATTTGTCTTCTTTCGAATTTTAAATAACATTAATAAATTTATTAATTCTTGTTTGCAAGTCACCGCTTTTGATGAATGTAACTTTAGTTTTAGAAGGTAAACATGTGCCGGCTTTAATTTTTTCTGATTCAGCATTAAAAAATAAGTAAGAATTTGTCTTCTTTCGAATTTTAACTAACATTAATAAATTTTTGAATTCTTGTTTGCAAGTCATCGCTTTGGATGAATGTAACTTTAGTTTTAGAAGGTAAACCTGTGCCGGCTTTAATTTTTTCTGATTCAGCATCAAAAAATAAGTAAGAATTTGTCTTCTTTCGAATTTTAAAAAACATTAATAAATTTATGAATTCTTGTTTGCAAGTCACCGCTTTGGATGAATGTAACTTTAGTTTTAGAAGGTAAACCTGTGCCGGCTTTAATTTTTTCTGATTCAGCATCAAAAAATAAGTAAGAATTTGTCTTCTTTCGAATTTTAAAAAACATTAATAAATTTATGAATTCTTGTTTGCAAGTCACCGCTTTGGATGAATGTAACTTTAGTTTTAGAAGTTAAACCTGTGCCGGCTTTAATTTTTTCTGATTCAGCATCAAAAAATAAGTAAGAATTTGTCTTCTTTCGAATTTTAAAAAACATTAATAAATTTTTGAATTCTTGTTTGCAAGTCATCGCTTTGGATGAATGTAACTTTAGTTTTAGAAGGTAAACCTGTGCCGGCTTTAATTTTTTCTGATTCAGCATCAAAAAATAAGTAAGAATTTGTCTTCTTTCGAATTTTAACTAACATTAATAAATTTTTGAATTCTTGTTTGCAAGTCATCGCTTTGGATGAATGTAACTTTAGTTTTAGAAGGTAAACCTGTGCCGGCTTTAATTTTTTCTGATTCAGCATCAAAAAATAAGTAAGAATTTGTCTTCTTTCGAATTTTAAATAACATTAATAAATTTTTGAATTCTTGTTTGCAAGTCATCGCTTTGGATGAATGTAACTTTAGTTTTAGAAGGTAAACCTGTGCCGGCTTTAATTTTTTCTGATTTAGCATCAAAAAATAAGTAAGAATTTGTCTTCTTTCGAATTTTAACTAACATTAATAAATTTTTGAATTCTTGTTTGCAAGTCATCGCTTTGGATGAATGTAACTTTAGTTTTAGAAGGTAAACCTGTGCCGGCTTTAATTTTTTCTGATTCAGCATCAAAAAATAAGTAAGAATTTGTCTTCTTTCGAATTTTAAATAACATTAATAAATTTATGAATTCTTGTTTGCAAGTCATCGCTTTGGATGAATGTAACTTTAGTTTTAGAAGGTAAACCAGTGCCGGCTTTAATTTTTTCTGATTCAGCATCAAAAAATAAGTAAGAATTTGTCTTCTTTCGAATTTTAACTAACATTAATAAATTTTTGAATTCTTGTTTGTAAGTCATCGCTTTGGATGAATGTAACTTTAGTTTTAGAAGGTAAACCTGTGCCGGCTTTAATTTTTTCTGATTCAGCATCAAAAAATAAGTAAGAATTTGTCTTCTTTCGAATTTTAACTAACATTAATAAATTTTTGAATTCTTGTTTGCAAGTCATCGCTTTGGATGAATGTAACTTTAGTTTTAGAAGGTAAACCTGTGCCGGCTTTAATTTTTTCTGATTCAGCATCAAAAAATAAGTAAGAATTTGTCTTCTTTCGAATTTTAAATAACATTAATAAATTTATGAATTCTTGTTTGCAAGTCATCGCTTTGGATGAATGTAACTTTAGTTTTAGAAGGTAAACCAGTGCCGGCTTTAATTTTTTCTGATTCAGCATCAAAAAATAAGTAAGAATTTGTCTTCTTTCGAATTTTAACTAACATTAATAAATTTTTGAATTCTTGTTTGTAAGTCATCGCTTTGGATGAATGTAACTTTAGTTTTAGAAGGTAAACCTGTGCCGGCTTTAATTTTTTCTGATTCAGCATCAAAAAATAAGTAAGAATTTGTCTTCTTTCGAATTTTAACTAACATTAATAAATTTTTGAATTCTTGTTTGTAAGTCATCGCTTTGGATGAATGTAACTTTAGTTTTAGAAGGTAAACCTGTGCCGGCTTTAATTTTTTCTGATTCAGCATCAAAAAATAAGTAAGAATTTGTCTTCTTTCGAATTTTAACTAACATTAATAAATTTTTGAATTCTTGTTTGCAAGTCATCGCTTTGGATGAATGTAACTTTAGTTTTAGAAGGTAAACCTGTGCCGGCTTTAATTTTTTCTGATTTAGCATCAAAAAATAAGTAAGAATTTGTCTTCTTTCGAATTTTAACTAACATTAATAAATTTTTGAATTCTTGTTTGCAAGTCATCGCTTTGGATGAATGTAACTTTAGTTTTAGAAGGTAAACCTGTGCCGGCTTTAATTTTTTCTGATTCAGCATCAAAAAATAAGTAAGAATTTGTCTTCTTTCGAATTTTAACTAACATTAATAAATTTTTGAATTCTTGTTTGTAAGTCATCGCTTTGGATGAATGTAACTTTAGTTTTAGAAGGTAAACCTGTGCCGGCTTTAATTTTTTCTGATTCAGCATCAAAAAATAAGTAAGAATTTGTCTTCTTTCGAATTTTAACTAACATTAATAAATTTTTGAATTCTTGTTTGCAAGTCATCGCTTTGGATGAATGTAACTTTAGTTTTAGAAGGTAAACCTGTGCCGGCTTTAATTTTTTCTGATTTAGCATCAAAAAATAAGTAAGAATTTGTCTTCTTTCGAATTTTAACTAACATTAATAAATTTTTGAATTCTTGTTTGCAAGTCATCGCTTTGGATGAATGTAACTTTAGTTTTAGAAGGTAAACCAGTGCCGGCTTTAATTTTTTCTGATTCAGCATCAAAAAATAAGTAAGAATTTGTCTTCTTTCGAATTTTAACTAACATTAATAAATTTTTGAATTCTTGTTTGTAAGTCATCGCTTTGGATGAATGTAACTTTAGTTTTAGAAGGTAAACCTGTGCCGGCTTTAATTTTTTCTGATTCAGCATCAAAAAATAAGTAAGAATTTGTCTTCTTTCGAATTTTAACTAACATTAATAAATTTTTGAATTCTTGTTTGCAAGTCATCGCTTTGGATGAATGTAACTTTAGTTTTAGAAGGTAAACCTGTGCCGGCTTTAATTTTTTCTGATTCAGCATCAAAAAATAAGTAAGAATTTGTCTTCTTTCGAATTTTAAATAACATTAATAAATTTATGAATTCTTGTTTGCAAGTCATCGCTTTGGATGAATGTAACTTTAGTTTTAGAAGGTAAACCAGTGCCGGCTTTAATTTTTTCTGATTCAGCATCAAAAAATAAGTAAGAATTTGTCTTCTTTCGAATTTTAACTAACATTAATAAATTTTTGAATTCTTGTTTGTAAGTCATCGCTTTGGATGAATGTAACTTTAGTTTTAGAAGGTAAACCAGTGCCGGCTTTAATTTTTTCTGATTCAGCATCAAAAAATAAGTAAGAATTTGTCTTCTTTCGAATTTTAACTAACATTAATAAATTTTTGAATTCTTGTTTGTAAGTCATCGCTTTGGATGAATGTAACTTTAGTTTTAGAAGGTAAACCAGTGCCGGCTTTAATTTTTTCTGATTCAGCATCAAAAAATAAGTAAGAATTTGTCTTCTTTCGAATTTTAACTAACATTAATAAATTTTTGAATTCTTGTTTGCAAGTCATCGCTTTGGATGAATGTAACTTTAGTTTTAGAAGGTAAACCAGTGCCGGCTTTAATTTTTTCTGATTCAGCATCAAAAAATAAGTAAGAATTTGTCTTCTTTCGAATTTTAACTAACATTAATAAATTTTTGAATTCTTGTTTGCAAGTCATCGCTTTGGATGAATGTAACTTTAGTTTTAGAAGGTAAACCAGTGCCGGCTTTAATTTTTTCTGATTCAGCATCAAAAAATAAGTAAGAATTTGTCTTCTTTCGAATTTTAACTAACATTAATAAATTTTTGAATTCTTGTTTGTAAGTCATCGCTTTGGATGAATGTAACTTTAGTTTTAGAAGGTAAACCAGTGCCGGCTTTAATTTTTTCTGATTCAGCATCAAAAAATAAGTAAGAATTTGTCTTCTTTCGAATTTTAACTAACATTAATAAATTTTTGAATTCTTGTTTGTAAGTCATCGCTTTGGATGAATGTAACTTTAGTTTTAGAAGGTAAACCAGTGCCGGCTTTAATTTTTTCTGATTCAGCATCAAAAAATAAGTAAGAATTTGTCTTCTTTCGAATTTTAAATAACATTAATAAATTTATGAATTCTTGTTTGCAAGTCATCGCTTTGGATGAATGTAACTTTAGTTTTAGAAGGTAAACCAGTGCCGGCTTTAATTTTTTCTGATTCAGCATCAAAAAATAAGTAAGAATTTGTCTTCTTTCGAATTTTAACTAACATTAATAAATTTTTGAATTCTTGTTTGTAAGTCATCGCTTTGGATGAATGTAACTTTAGTTTTAGAAGGTAAACCAGTGCCGGCTTTAATTTTTTCTGATTCAGCATCAAAAAATAAGTAAGAATTTGTCTTCTTTCGAATTTTAACTAACATTAATAAATTTTTGAATTCTTGTTTGCAAGTCATCGCTTTGGATGAATGTAACTTTAGTTTTAGAAGGTAAACCAGTGCCGGCTTTAATTTTTTCTGATTTAGCATCAAAAAATAAGTAAGAATTTGTCTTCTTTCGAATTTTAAATAACATTAATAAATTTATGAATTCTTGTTTGCAAGTCATCGCTTTGGATGAATGTAACTTTAGTTTTAGAAGGTAAACCAGTGCCGGCTTTAATTTTTTCTGATTCAGCATCAAAAAATAAGTAAGAATTTGTCTTCTTTCGAATTTTAACTAACATTAATAAATTTTTGAATTCTTGTTTGTAAGTCATCGCTTTGGATGAATGTAACTTTAGTTTTAGAAGGTAAACCTGTGCCGGCTTTAATTTTTTCTGATTCAGCATCAAAAAATAAGTAAGAATTTGTCTTCTTTCGAATTTTAACTAACATTAATAAATTTTTGAATTCTTGTTTGTAAGTCATCGCTTTGGATGAATGTAACTTTAGTTTTAGAAGGTAAACCTGTGCCGGCTTTAATTTTTTCTGATTCAGCATCAAAAAATAAGTAAGAATTTGTCTTCTTTCGAATTTTAACTAACATTAATAAATTTTTGAATTCTTGTTTGCAAGTCATCGCTTTGGATGAATGTAACTTTAGTTTTAGAAGGTAAACCTGTGCCGGCTTTAATTTTTTCTGATTCAGCATCAAAAAATAAGTAAGAATTTGTCTTCTTTCGAATTTTAAATAACATTAATAAATTTATGAATTCTTGTTTGCAAGTCATCGCTTTGGATGAATGTAACTTTAGTTTTAGAAGGTAAACCAGTGCCGGCTTTAATTTTTTCTGATTCAGCATCAAAAAATAAGTAAGAATTTGTCTTCTTTCGAATTTTAACTAACATTAATAAATTTTTGAATTCTTGTTTGTAAGTCATCGCTTTGGATGAATGTAACTTTAGTTTTAGAAGGTAAACCTGTGCCGGCTTTAATTTTTTCTGATTCAGCATCAAAAAATAAGTAAGAATTTGTCTTCTTTCGAATTTTAACTAACATTAATAAATTTTTGAATTCTTGTTTGTAAGTCATCGCTTTGGATGAATGTAACTTTAGTTTTAGAAGGTAAACCTGTGCCGGCTTTAATTTTTTCTGATTCAGCATCAAAAAATAAGTAAGAATTTGTCTTCTTTCGAATTTTAACTAACATTAATAAATTTTTGAATTCTTGTTTGCAAGTCATCGCTTTGGATGAATGTAACTTTAGTTTTAGAAGGTAAACCTGTGCCGGCTTTAATTTTTTCTGATTTAGCATCAAAAAATAAGTAAGAATTTGTCTTCTTTCGAATTTTAACTAACATTAATAAATTTTTGAATTCTTGTTTGCAAGTCATCGCTTTGGATGAATGTAACTTTAGTTTTAGAAGGTAAACCTGTGCCGGCTTTAATTTTTTCTGATTCAGCATCAAAAAATAAGTAAGAATTTGTCTTCTTTCGAATTTTAACTAACATTAATAAATTTTTGAATTCTTGTTTGTAAGTCATCGCTTTGGATGAATGTAACTTTAGTTTTAGAAGGTAAACCTGTGCCGGCTTT
This sequence comes from Panagrolaimus kolymaensis, assembly GCA_028622995.1. Lineage (NCBI taxonomy): Eukaryota > Metazoa > Nematoda > Chromadorea > Rhabditida > Panagrolaimidae > Panagrolaimus > Panagrolaimus kolymaensis. The sequence continues at coordinate 13,496 of JAJQJQ010000308.1, read as the reverse complement.
AATTTTTTCTGATTCAGCATCAAAAAATAAGTAAGAATTTGTCTTCTTTCGAATAATAACTAACATTAATAAATTTTTGAATTCTTGTTTGCAAGTCATCGCTTTGGATGAATGTAACTTTAGTTTTAGAAGGTAAACCTGTGCCGGCTTTAATTTTTTCTGATTTAGCATCAAAAAATAAGTAAGAATTTGTCTTCTTTCGAATTTTAACTAACATTAATAAATTTTTGAATTCTTGTTTGCAAGTCATCGCTTTGGATGAATGTAACTTTAGTTTTAGAAGGTAAACCAGTGCCGGCTTTAATTTTTTCTGATTCAGCATCAAAAAATAAGTAAGAATTTGTCTTCTTTCGAATTTTAACTAACATTAATAAATTTTTGAATTCTTGTTTGTAAGTCATCGCTTTGGATGAATGTAACTTTAGTTTTAGAAGGTAAACCTGTGCCGGCTTTAATTTTTTCTGATTCAGCATCAAAAAATAAGTAAGAATTTGTCTTCTTTCGAATTTTAACTAACATTAATAAATTTTTGAATTCTTGTTTGCAAGTCATCGCTTTGGATGAATGTAACTTTAGTTTTAGAAGGTAAACCTGTGCCGGCTTTAATTTTTTCTGATTCAGCATCAAAAAATAAGTAAGAATTTGTCTTCTTTCGAATTTTAAATAACATTAATAAATTTATGAATTCTTGTTTGCAAGTCATCGCTTTGGATGAATGTAACTTTAGTTTTAGAAGGTAAACCAGTGCCGGCTTTAATTTTTTCTGATTCAGCATCAAAAAATAAGTAAGAATTTGTCTTCTTTCGAATTTTAACTAACATTAATAAATTTTTGAATTCTTGTTTGTAAGTCATCGCTTTGGATGAATGTAACTTTAGTTTTAGAAGGTAAACCAGTGCCGGCTTTAATTTTTTCTGATTCAGCATCAAAAAATAAGTAAGAATTTGTCTTCTTTCGAATTTTAACTAACATTAATAAATTTTTGAATTCTTGTTTGTAAGTCATCGCTTTGGATGAATGTAACTTTAGTTTTAGAAGGTAAACCAGTGCCGGCTTTAATTTTTTCTGATTCAGCATCAAAAAATAAGTAAGAATTTGTCTTCTTTCGAATTTTAACTAACATTAATAAATTTTTGAATTCTTGTTTGCAAGTCATCGCTTTGGATGAATGTAACTTTAGTTTTAGAAGGTAAACCAGTGCCGGCTTTAATTTTTTCTGATTCAGCATCAAAAAATAAGTAAGAATTTGTCTTCTTTCGAATTTTAACTAACATTAATAAATTTTTGAATTCTTGTTTGCAAGTCATCGCTTTGGATGAATGTAACTTTAGTTTTAGAAGGTAAACCAGTGCCGGCTTTAATTTTTTCTGATTCAGCATCAAAAAATAAGTAAGAATTTGTCTTCTTTCGAATTTTAACTAACATTAATAAATTTTTGAATTCTTGTTTGTAAGTCATCGCTTTGGATGAATGTAACTTTAGTTTTAGAAGGTAAACCAGTGCCGGCTTTAATTTTTTCTGATTCAGCATCAAAAAATAAGTAAGAATTTGTCTTCTTTCGAATTTTAACTAACATTAATAAATTTTTGAATTCTTGTTTGTAAGTCATCGCTTTGGATGAATGTAACTTTAGTTTTAGAAGGTAAACCAGTGCCGGCTTTAATTTTTTCTGATTCAGCATCAAAAAATAAGTAAGAATTTGTCTTCTTTCGAATTTTAAATAACATTAATAAATTTATGAATTCTTGTTTGCAAGTCATCGCTTTGGATGAATGTAACTTTAGTTTTAGAAGGTAAACCAGTGCCGGCTTTAATTTTTTCTGATTCAGCATCAAAAAATAAGTAAGAATTTGTCTTCTTTCGAATTTTAACTAACATTAATAAATTTTTGAATTCTTGTTTGTAAGTCATCGCTTTGGATGAATGTAACTTTAGTTTTAGAAGGTAAACCAGTGCCGGCTTTAATTTTTTCTGATTCAGCATCAAAAAATAAGTAAGAATTTGTCTTCTTTCGAATTTTAACTAACATTAATAAATTTTTGAATTCTTGTTTGCAAGTCATCGCTTTGGATGAATGTAACTTTAGTTTTAGAAGGTAAACCAGTGCCGGCTTTAATTTTTTCTGATTTAGCATCAAAAAATAAGTAAGAATTTGTCTTCTTTCGAATTTTAAATAACATTAATAAATTTATGAATTCTTGTTTGCAAGTCATCGCTTTGGATGAATGTAACTTTAGTTTTAGAAGGTAAACCAGTGCCGGCTTTAATTTTTTCTGATTCAGCATCAAAAAATAAGTAAGAATTTGTCTTCTTTCGAATTTTAACTAACATTAATAAATTTTTGAATTCTTGTTTGTAAGTCATCGCTTTGGATGAATGTAACTTTAGTTTTAGAAGGTAAACCAGTGCCGGCTTTAATTTTTTCTGATTCAGCATCAAAAAATAAGTAAGAATTTGTCTTCTTTCGAATTTTAACTAACATTAATAAATTTTTGAATTCTTGTTTGTAAGTCATCGCTTTGGATGAATGTAACTTTAGTTTTAGAAGGTAAACCAGTGCCGGCTTTAATTTTTTCTGATTCAGCATCAAAAAATAAGTAAGAATTTGTCTTCTTTCGAATTTTAACTAACATTAATAAATTTTTGAATTCTTGTTTGCAAGTCATCGCTTTGGATGAATGTAACTTTAGTTTTAGAAGGTAAACCAGTGCCGGCTTTAATTTTTTCTGATTCAGCATCAAAAAATAAGTAAGAATTTGTCTTCTTTCGAATTTTAAATAACATTAATAAATTTATGAATTCTTGTTTGCAAGTCATCGCTTTGGATGAATGTAACTTTAGTTTTAGAAGGTAAACCAGTGCCGGCTTTAATTTTTTCTGATTCAGCATCAAAAAATAAGTAAGAATTTGTCTTCTTTCGAATTTTAACTAACATTAATAAATTTTTGAATTCTTGTTTGTAAGTCATCGCTTTGGATGAATGTAACTTTAGTTTTAGAAGGTAAACCAGTGCCGGCTTTAATTTTTTCTGATTCAGCATCAAAAAATAAGTAAGAATTTGTCTTCTTTCGAATTTTAAATAACATTAATAAATTTATGAATTCTTGTTTGCAAGTCATCGCTTTGGATGAATGTAACTTTAGTTTTAGAAGGTAAACCAGTGCCGGCTTTAATTTTTTCTGATTCAGCATCAAAAAATAAGTAAGAATTTGTCTTCTTTCGAATTTTAACTAACATTAATAAATTTTTGAATTCTTGTTTGCAAGTCATCGCTTTGGATGAATGTAACTTTAGTTTTAGAAGGTAAACCAGTGCCGGCTTTAATTTTTTCTGATTTAGCATCAAAAAATAAGTAAGAATTTGTCTTCTTTCGAATTTTAAATAACATTAATAAATTTATGAATTCTTGTTTGCAAGTCATCGCTTTGGATGAATGTAACTTTAGTTTTAGAAGGTAAACCAGTGCCGGCTTTAATTTTTTCTGATTCAGCATCAAAAAATAAGTAAGAATTTGTCTTCTTTCGAATTTTAACTAACATTAATAAATTTTTGAATTCTTGTTTGTAAGTCATCGCTTTGGATGAATGTACTTTAGTTTTAGAAGGTAAACCAGTGCCGGCTTTAATTTTTTCTGATTCAGCATCAAAAAATAAGTAAGAATTTGTCTTCTTTCGAATTTTAACTAACATTAATAAATTTTTGAATTCTTGTTTGTAAGTCATCGCTTTGGATGAATGTAACTTTAGTTTTAGAAGGTAAACCAGTGCCGGCTTTAATTTTTTCTGATTCAGCATCAAAAAATAAGTAAGAATTTGTCTTCTTTCGAATTTTAACTAACATTAATAAATTTTTGAATTCTTGTTTGCAAGTCATCGCTTTGGATGAATGTAACTTTAGTTTTAGAAGGTAAACCAGTGCCGGCTTTAATTTTTTCTGATTCAGCATCAAAAAATAAGTAAGAATTTGTCTTCTTTCGAATTTTAACTAACATTAATAAATTTTTGAATTCTTGTTTGCAAGTCATCGCTTTGGATGAATGTAACTTTAGTTTTAGAAGGTAAACCAGTGCCGGCTTTAATTTTTTCTGATTCAGCATCAAAAAATAAGTAAGAATTTGTCTTCTTTCGAATTTTAACTAACATTAATAAATTTTTGAATTCTTGTTTGTAAGTCATCGCTTTGGATGAATGTAACTTTAGTTTTAGAAGGTAAACCAGTGCCGGCTTTAATTTTTTCTGATTCAGCATCAAAAAATAAGTAAGAATTTGTCTTCTTTCGAATTTTAACTAACATTAATAAATTTTTGAATTCTTGTTTGTAAGTCATCGCTTTGGATGAATGTAACTTTAGTTTTAGAAGGTAAACCAGTGCCGGCTTTAATTTTTTCTGATTTAGCATCAAAAAATAAGTAAGAATTTGTCTTCTTTCGAATTTTAACTAACATTAATAAATTTTTGAATTCTTGTTTGTAAGTCATCGCTTTGGATGAATGTAACTTTAGTTTTAGAAGGTAAACCAGTGCCGGCTTTAATTTTTTCTGATTCAGCATCAAAAAATAAGTAAGAATTTGTCTTCTTTCGAATTTTAACTAACATTAATAAATTTTTGAATTCTTGTTTGTAAGTCATCGCTTTGGATGAATGTAACTTTAGTTTTAGAAGGTAAACCAGTGCCGGCTTTAATTTTTTCTGATTCAGCATCAAAAAATAAGTAAGAATTTGTCTTCTTTCGAATTTTAACTAACATTAATAAATTTTTGAATTCTTGTTTGCAAGTCATCGCTTTGGATGAATGTAACTTTAGTTTTAGAAGGTAAACCAGTGCCGGCTTTAATTTTTTCTGATTTAGCATCAAAAAATAAGTAAGAATTTGTCTTCTTTCGAATTTTAAATAACATTAATAAATTTATGAATTCTTGTTTGCAAGTCATCGCTTTGGATGAATGTAACTTTAGTTTTAGAAGGTAAACCTGTGCCGGCTTTAATTTTTTCTGATTTAGCATCAAAAAATAAGTAAGAATTTGTCTTCTTTCGAATTTTAAATAACATTAATAAATTTATGAATTCTTGTTTGCAAGTCATCGCTTTGGATGAATGTAACTTTAGTTTTAGAAGGTAAACCAGTGCCGGCTTTAATTTTTTCTGATTCAGCATCAAAAAATAAGTAAGAATTTGTCTTCTTTCGAATTTTAACTAACATTAATAAATTTTTGAATTCTTGTTTGTAAGTCATCGCTTTGGATGAATGTAACTTTAGTTTTAGAAGGTAAACCAGTGCCGGCTTTAATTTTTTCTGATTCAGCATCAAAAAATAAGTAAGAATTTGTCTTCTTTCGAATTTTAACTAACATTAATAAATTTTTGAATTCTTGTTTGTAAGTCATCGCTTTGGATGAATGTAACTTTAGTTTTAGAAGGTAAACCAGTGCCGGCTTTAATTTTTTCTGATTCAGCATCAAAAAATAAGTAAGAATTTGTCTTCTTTCGAATTTTAACTAACATTAATAAATTTTTGAATTCTTGTTTGCAAGTCATCGCTTTGGATGAATGTAACTTTAGTTTTAGAAGGTAAACCAGTGCCGGCTTTAATTTTTTCTGATTCAGCATCAAAAAATAAGTAAGAATTTGTCTTCTTTCGAATTTTAACTAACATTAATAAATTTTTGAATTCTTGTTTGTAAGTCATCGCTTTGGATGAATGTAACTTTAGTTTTAGAAGGTAAACCAGTGCCGGCTTTAATTTTTTCTGATTCAGCATCAAAAAATAAGTAAGAATTTGTCTTCTTTCGAATTTTAACTAACATTAATAAATTTTTGAATTCTTGTTTGTAAGTCATCGCTTTGGATGAATGTAACTTTAGTTTTAGAAGGTAAACCAGTGCCGGCTTTAATTTTTTCTGATTCAGCATCAAAAAATAAGTAAGAATTTGTCTTCTTTCGAATTTTAAATAACATTAATAAATTTATGAATTCTTGTTTGCAAGTCATCGCTTTGGATGAATGTAACTTTAGTTTTAGAAGGTAAACCAGTGCCGGCTTTAATTTTTTCTGATTCAGCATCAAAAAATAAGTAAGAATTTGTCTTCTTTCGAATTTTAACTAACATTAATAAATTTTTGAATTCTTGTTTGTAAGTCATCGCTTTGGATGAATGTAACTTTAGTTTTAGAAGGTAAACCAGTGCCGGCTTTAATTTTTTCTGATTCAGCATCAAAAAATAAGTAAGAATTTGTCTTCTTTCGAATTTTAACTAACATTAATAAATTTTTGAATTCTTGTTTGCAAGTCATCGCTTTGGATGAATGTAACTTTAGTTTTAGAAGGTAAACCAGTGCCGGCTTTAATTTTTTCTGATTCAGCATCAAAAAATAAGTAAGAATTTGTCTTCTTTCGAATTTTAAATAACATTAATAAATTTATGAATTCTTGTTTGCAAGTCATCGCTTTGGATGAATGTAACTTTAGTTTTAGAAGGTAAACCTGTGCCGGCTTTAATTTTTTCTGATTTAGCATCAAAAAATAAGTAAGAATTTGTCTTCTTTCGAATTTTAACTAACATTAATAAATTTTTGAATTCTTGTTTGCAAGTCATCGCTTTGGATGAATGTAACTTTAGTTTTAGAAGGTAAACCTGTGCCGGCTTTAATTTTTTCTGATTCAGCATCAAAAAAAAAGAAAAAATTTGTCTTCTTTCGAATTTTAACTAACATTAATAAATTTATGAATTCTTGTTTGCAAGTCACCGCTTTGGATGAATGTAACTTTAGTTTTAGAAGGTAAACCTGTGCCGGCTTTAATTTTTTCTGATTCAGCATTAAAAAATAAGTAAGAATATGTCTTCTTTCGAATTTTAAAAAACATTAATAAATTTTTGAATTCTTGTTTGCAAGTCATCGCTTTGGATGAATGTAACTTTAGTTTTAGAAGGTAAACCTGTGCCGGCTTTAATTTTTTCTGATTCAGCATCAAAAAATAAGTAAGAATTTGTCTTCTTTCGAATTTTAACTAACATTAATAAATTTTTGAATTCTTGTTTGCAAGTCATCGCTTTGGATGAATGTAACTTTAGTTTTAGAAGGTAAACCTGTGCCGGCTTTAATTTTTTCTGATTCAGCATTAAAAAATAAGTAAGAATTTGTCTTCTTTCGAATTTTAACTAACATTAATAAATTTTTGAATTCTTGTTTGCAAGTCATCGCTTTGGATGAATGTAACTTTAGTTTTAGAAGGTAAACCTGTGCCGGCTTTAATTTTTTCTGATTCAGCATCAAAAAATAAGTAAGAATTTGTCTTCTTTCGAATTTTAAAAAACATTAATAAATTTATGAATTCTTGTTTGCAAGTCACCGCTTTGGATGAATGTAACTTTAGTTTTAGAAGTTAAACCTGTGCCGGCTTTAATTTTTTCAGATTCAGCATCAAAAAATAAGTAAGAATTTGTCTTCTTTCGAATTTTAAATAACATTAATAAATTTATTAATTCTTGTTTGCAAGTCATCGCTTTGGATGAATGTAACTTTAGTTTTAGAAGGTAAACCTGTGCCGGCTTTAATTTTTTCTGATTCAGCATTAAAAAATAAGTAAGAATATGTCTTCTTTCGAATTTTAAAAAACATTAATAAATTTTTGAATTCTTGTTTGCAAGTCATCGCTTTGGATGAATGTAACTTTAGTTTTAGAAGGTAAACCTGTGCCGACTTTAATTTTTTCTGATTCAGCATCAAAAAATAAGTAAGAATTTGTCTTCTTTCGAATTTTAAATAACATTAATAAATTTATTAATTCTTGTTTGCAAGTCACCGCTTTGGATGAATGTAACTTTAGTTTTAGAAGGTAAACATGTGCCGGCTTTAATTTTTTCTGATTCAGCATCAAAAAATAAGTAAGAATTTGTCTTCTTTCGAATTTTAACTAACATTAATAAATTTTTGAATTCTTGTTTGCAAGTCATCGCTTTGGATGAATGTAACTTTAGTTTTAGAAGGTAAACCTGTGCCGGCTTTAATTTTTTCTGATTCAGCATCAAAAAATAAGTAAGAATTTGTCTTCTTTCGAATTTTAAATAACATTAATAAATTTATGAATTCTTGTTTGCAAGTCATCGCTTTGGATGAATGTAACTTTAGTTTTAGAAGGTAAACCTGTGCCGGCTTTAATTTTTTCTGATTTAGCATCAAAAAATAAGTAAGAATTTGTCTTCTTTCGAATTTTAAATAACATTAATAAATTTTTGAATTCTTGTTTGCAAGTCATCGCTTTGGATGAATGAAACTTTAGTTTTAGAAGGTAAACCTTTGCCGGCTTTAATTTTTTCTGATTCAGCATCAAAAAATAAGTAAGAATTTGTCTTCTTTCGAATTTTAAAAAACATTAATAAACTTATGAATTTTTGTTTGCAAGTCATCGCTTTGGATGAATGTAACTTTAGTTTTAGATGGTAAACCTGTGCCGGCTTTAATTTTTTCTGATTCAGCATCAAAAAATAAGTAAGAATTTGTCTTCTTTCGAATTTTAAATAACATTAATAAATTTTTAAATTCTTGTTTGCAAGTCATCGCTTTGGATGAATGAAACTTTAGTTTTAGAAGGTAAACCTGTGCCGGCTTTAATTTTTTCTGATTCAGCATCAAAAAATAAGTAAGAATTTGTCTTATTTCGAATTTTAAAAAACATTAATAAATTTATGAATTCTTGTTTGCAAGTCACCGCTTTGGATGAATGTAACTTTAGTTTTAGAAGGTAAACCTGTGCCGGCTTTAATTTTTTCTGATTCAGCATCAAAAAATAAGTAAGAATTTGTCTTCTTTCGAATTTTAAATAACATTAATAAATTTTTGAATTCTTGTTTGCAAGTCATCGCTTTGGATGAATGAAACTTTAGTTTTAGAAGGTAAACCTGTGCCGGCTTTAATTTTTTCTGATTCAGCATCAAAAAATAAGTAAGAATTTGTCTTCTTTCGAATTTTAAAAAACATTAATAAATTTATGAATTCTTGTTTGCAAGTCATCGCTTTGGATGAATGTAACTTTAGTTTTAGATGGTAAACCTGTGCCGGCTTTAATTTTTTCTGATTCAGCATCAAAAAATAAGTAAGAATTTGTCTTCTTTCGAATTTTAAATAACATTAATAAATTTTTGAATTCTTGTTTGCAAGTCATCGCTTTGGATGAATGAAACTTTAGTTTTAGAAGGTAAACCTGTGCCGGCTTTAATTTTTCTGATTCAGCATCAAAAAATAAGTAAGAATTTGTCTTCTTTCGAATTTTAAAAAACATTAATAAATTTATGAATTCTTGTTTGCAAGTCATCGCTTTGGATGAATGTAACTTTAGTTTTAGAAGCTAAACCTGTGGCGGCTTTAATTTTTTCTGATTCAGCATCAAAAAATAAGTAAGAATTTGTCTTCTTTCGAATTTTAAATAACATTAATAAATTTATGAATTCTTGTTTGCAAGTCACCGCTTTGGATGAATGTAACTTTAGTTTTAGAAGGTAAACCTGTGCCGGCTTTAATTTTTTCTGATTCAGCATCAAAAAATAAGTAAGAATTTGTCTTCTTTCGAATTTTAAATAACATTAATAAATTTTTGAATTCTTGTTTGCAATTCATCGCTTTGGATGAATGAAACTTTAGTTTTAGAAGGTAAACCTTTGCCGGCTTTAATTTTTTCTGATTCAGCTTTAAAAAATAAGTAAGAATTTATTTTCTTTCGAATATTAAATAACTAAAAAAGATTTTTAAAAATTACTTAGTTTTTTCATAATTTTCTGATTGAAAGCCATCACTTCAAGTGTATTTAACTTTAGTTTTAAAAGGTAAACCTGTGCCTGCTTTAATTTTTTCTGATTCAGCATCAAAAAATAAGTAAGAATTTGTCTTCTTTCGAATTTTAAAAAACATTAATAAATTTATGAATTCTTGTTTGCAAGTCACCGCTTTGGATGAATGTAACTTTAGTTTTAGAAGGTAAAACTGTGCCGGCTTTAATTTTTTCTGATTCAGCTTTAAAAAATAAGTAAGAATTTATTTTCTTTCGAATATTAAATAACTAAAAAAGATTTTTAAAAATTACTTAGTTTTTTCATAATTTTCTGATTGAAAGCCATCACTTCAAGTGTATTTAACTTTAGTTTTAAAAGGTAAACCTGTGCCTGCTTTAATTTTTTCTGATTCAGCATCAAAAAATAAGTAAGAATTTGTCTTCTTTCGAATTTTAAAAAACATTAATAAATTTATGAATTCTTGTTTGCAAGTCACCGCTTTGGATGAATGTAACTTTAGTTTTAGAAGGTAAACCTGTGCCGGCTTTAATTTTTTCTGATTCAGCATCAAAAAATAAGTAAGAATTTGTCTTCTTTCGAATTTTAAAAAACATTAATAAATTTATGAATTCTTGTTTGCAAGTCACCGCTTTGGATGAATGTAACTTTAGTTTTAGAAGGTAAACCTGTGCCGGCTTTAATTTTTTCTGATTCAGCATTAAAAAATAAGTAAGAATATGTGTTCTTTCGAATTTTAAAAAACATTAATAAATTTATGAATTCTTGTTTGCAAGTCACCGCTTTGGATGAATGTAACTTTAGTTTTAGAAGGTAAACCTGTGCCGGCTTTAATTTTTTCTGATTCAGCATTAAAAAATAAGTAAGAATATGTGTTCTTTCGAATTTTAAAAACATTAATAAATTTATGAATTCTTGTTTGCAAGTCACCGCTTTGGATGAATGTAACTTTAGTTTTAGAAGGTAAACCTGTGCCGGCTTTAATTTTTTCTGATTCAGCATCAAAAAATAAGTAAGAATTTGTCTTCTTTCGAATTTTAAAAAACATTAATAAATTTATGAATTCTTGTTTGCAAGTCATCGCTTTGGATGAATGTAACTTTAGTTTTAGAAGGTAAACCTGTGCCGGCTTTAATTTTTTCTGATTCAGCATTAAAAAATAAGTAAGAATATGTGTTCTTTCGAATTTTAAAAAACATTAATAAATTTATGAATTCTTGTTTGCAAGTCACCGCTTTGGATGAATGTAACTTTAGTTTTAGAAGGTAAACCTGTGCCGGCTTTAATTTTTTCTGATTCAGCATCAAAAAATAAGTAAGAATTTGTCTTCTTTCGAATTTTAAAAAACATTAATAAATTTATGAATTCTTGTTTGCAAGTCACCGCTTTGGATGAATGTAACTTTAGTTTTAGAAGGTAAACCTGTGCCGGCTTTAATTTTTTCTGATTCAGCATTAAAAAATAAGTAAGAATATGTGTTCTTTCGAATTTTAAAAAACATTAATAAATTTATGAATTCTTGTTTGCAAGTCACCGCTTTGGATGAATGTAACTTTAGTTTTAGAAGGTAAACCTGTGCCGGCTTTAATTTTTTCTGATTCAGCATCAAAAAATAAGTAAGAATTTGTCTTCTTTCGAATTTTAAAAAACATTAATAAATTTATGAATTCTTGTTTGCAAGTCACCGCTTTGGATGAATGTAACTTTAGTTTTAGAAGGTAAACCTGTGCCGGCTTTAATTTTTTCTGATTCAGCATTAAAAAATAAGTAAGAATATGTGTTCTTTCGAATTTTAAATAACATTAATAAATTTATGAATTCTTGTTTGCAAGTCATCGCTTTGGATGAATGTAACTTTAGTTTTAGAAGGTAAACCTGTGCCGGCTTTAATTTTTTCTGATTCAGCATCAAAAAATAAGTAAGAATTTATTTTCTTTCGAATATTAAATAACTAAAAAAGATTTTTAAAAATTACTTAGTTTTTTCATAATTTTCTGATTGAAAGCCATCACTTCAAGTGTATTTAACTTTAGTTTTAAAAGGTAAACCTGTGCCTGCTTTAAATTTTTCTGATTCAGCATCAAAAAATAAGTAAGAATTTGTCTTCTTTCGATTTTAAAAAACATTAATAAATTTATGAATTCTTGTTTGCAAGTCACCGCTTTGGATGAATGTAACTTTAGTTTTAGAAGGTAAACCTGTGCCGGCTTTAATTTTTTCTGATTCAGCATTAAAAAATAAGTAAGAATATGTGTTCTTTCGAATTTTAAAAAACATTAATAAATTTATGAATTCTTGTTTGCAAGTCACCGCTTTGGATGAATGTAACTTTAGTTTTAGAAGGTAAACCTGTGCCGGCTTTAATTTTTTCTGGTTCAGCATCAAAAAATCAGTAAGAATTTGTCTTCTTTCGAATTTTAACTAACATTAATAAATTTTTGAATTCTTGTTTGCAAGTCATCGCTTTGGATGAATGTAACTTTAGTTTTAGAAGGTAAACCTGTGCCGGCTTTAATTTTTTCTGATTCAGCATCAAAAAATAAGTAAGAATTTGTCTTCTTTCGAATTTTAACTAACATTAATAAATTTTTGAATTCTTGTTTGCAAGTCATCGCTTTGGATGAATGTAACTTTAGTTTTAGAAGGTAAAACTGTGCCGGCTTTAATTTTTTCTGATTCAGCATCAAAAAATAAGTAAGAATTTATTTTCTTTCGAATATTAAATAACATTAATAAATTTATGAATTCTTGTTTGCAAGTCACCGCTTTGGATGAATGTAACTTTAGTTTTAGAAGGTAAACCTGTGCCGGCTTTAATTTTTTCTGATTCAGCATCAAAAAATAAGTAAGAATTTGTCTTCTTTCGAATTTTAAAAAACATTAATAAATTTATGAATTCTTGTTTGCAAGTCATCGCTTTGGATGAATGTAACTTTAGTTTTAGAAGGTAAACCTGTGCCGGCTTTAATTTTTTCTGATTCAGCATCAAAAAATAAGTAAGAATTTGTCTTCTTTCGAATTTTAAATAACATTAATAAATTTATGAATTCTTGTTTGCAAGTCATCGCTTTGGATGAATGTAACTTTAGTTTTAGAAGGTAAACCTGTGCCGGCTTTAATTTTTTCTGATTCAGCATCAAAAAATAAGTAAGAATTTGTCTTCTTTCGAATTTTAAATAACATTAATAAATTTATGAATTCTTGTTTGCAAGTCATCGCTTTGGATGAATGTAACTTTAGTTTTAGAAGGTAAACCTGTGCCGGCTTTAATTTTTTCTGATTCAGCATCAAAAAATAAGTAAGAATTTGTCTTCTTTCGAATTTTAAATAACATTAATAAATTTATGAATTCTTGTTTGCAAGTCATCGCTTTGGATGAATGTAACTTTAGTTTTAGAAGGTAAACCTGTGCCGGCTTTAATTTTTTCTGATTCAGCATCAAAAAATAAGTAAGAATTTGTCTTCTTTCGAATTTTAACTAACATTAATAAATTTTTGAATTCTTGTTTGCAAGTCATCGCTTTGGATGAATGTAACTTTAGTTTTAGAAGGTAAACCTGTGCCGGCTTTAATTTTTTCTGATTCAGCATCAAAAAATAAGTAAGAATTTGTCTTCTTTCGAATTTTAAATAACATTAATAAATTTATGAATTCTTGTTTGCAAGTCATCGCTTTGGATGAATGTAACTTTAGTTTTAGAAGGTAAACCTGTGCCG
>JAJQJQ010000307.1:0-29389 GCA_028622995.1 Panagrolaimus kolymaensis | reverse complement strand
AAAAATGTCTGAAAAGGGAAGAGATTCAGCAATGATGTTGGAAGAAGATTTTCATCAAGCTGCAGTAAGAGTTCAAGAATCTCCACCTAAAAATTTTGGTGGTCTTGGATATGATCGAGATATAACTCCTGGAAGAGATATTGATGCCGCCACAAATAATTCTTCAAGATATACTTCGACCTCAGAAGTTAATACTGCGGCAGATTTATCAATTTCTGTTAATGCTAAAACAATGACGGATAAAGTTTATGTCCATTTGGAAGAAATTCCATGGGGTGAAGTAACGATGAATATTGGAGGTGGTGGAAGTAATAATTACGATGATATGAGTGACACAAAATCTAGTATTCTATTCAATGTTATGGTGAGTGAAAATCAAGATGAAGCAGCGGCGATGAACTCCCAAAAAAGTGATCAAAATCTTTCACATCGATCCTCACAAAAATCTTTGACTACCGTAACCACGGATAAAACCCTTTCTACGCCATCCCTTAATATTCCAACGTATATTATTAAACATCAATCTACAGCTTCAATAACATGTGAATTAAATAATTATGTAAATAAAGATTCAAATATTGAATGGTATAAAGGAAAAGAGGCACTTCAAATAAAAAAATCTATGAATATTGGAAAATATGATCGAATTTCTCATGATCTCCTCGAAGTTTTAGTTATCAATAAAATTGAATATGACGACTCAGAATTATATAGTATTAAAGTGAATGGCGAACTTTATCCTGTCGCATATTTAATTGTCGAGGATGCCGCTGCTAGTGGAGCCAATACAAATTCATCCATGACAACTTCCATAAATAATAATAATTTTATTTCTCCTTCAAAAACTATGTTCGTAATGGAAGGACAAAAAACTCAAATTTCATGCCAAATGAAAGAAACAAATTTAAATATTACATGGTATCGAGATCAAGAAATAATTCAAGAATCAAATCGAATTAAATTAATGTCCACTCAAGATGGATGGTATCATGTTATTATAAATGAAACAGATATGTCTGATCAAGGCACATATTATGCATATTATGAAGATTCATCCACTTATGTTACATTAGTTGTTGAAGGTCTCGTTTAATTTACATAAGAAGGAATTTTATAATGGGCTTGAGAGATTCTTAAAAAAAATTTAAAGTGAAAAATACATATTTTTGGAAGTTTGAAACTTTAAGCGAAAAAAAAAGCTTTTTAAGAGGAAAGAAATTAAAAAAAGTTACAACTATTTCTGAATTTTCCAATCTCAAGTTTGCTTAGAATTTAAAGTTACTGAAAAATTGAAGGAAAAAATCTTAAAGAGCCTTAAAATTTAAGTTTAATTTTCTCCAGCCTACTATAAAATTATTCTTGTCATTTATCTTTTTCCCTTTCTCATTCTCAAAATATTTTTTCATTCCCATTCTTTCAAATTTCAGAAAGAATAGATGAAAAAGAAGTAATTGTATCAGGTCCTGAAACAGACGATGAAGATTTAAATGATTATCTTGTGCCCCAGGTTCCACTGCGACTATAGCATGCGAATTGGAATCAAGTGAATTTTTGCGTGATCTTGTATGGCAGCGAAATAACAAAGATTTACTTATGAATGAAAAATTGGAGCACGTCGTTAATGGAAATAAACATTATTTAATTATTCATAATGCTCAACCAGAAGATTCTGGAGTTTATTCTGTTAGAATTAATGACACTCAATTTAAAGTGGCTCAAATTACGATCACAGAAGGCACTCAAACTTTGGGTGGAAGTAAATTAAAACGAATTAGTAATAATTCTTTGCAAAGTTTTCGATCATAAAAAAATAATTAAATAAATTTAATAAAAAAAGTATATTTCTAATTTTAATTTTGTTATTTTTTAAAGTTTTACAAATTTAAAATTTTAATGTCTTTTTTTTCTTTGTTAAAATAAAAAGAAATTGAATTGGAAAATAAAAGATATCTACCGCGAATTGTTCCAAAAAATGTGTTTGTTTTTATTGAGTGCAAGATTTTTAATATTAACAAAAATTAGAAAACTAATATAAACATAAATCCATAAATTATGAAAGTAAAAAAAAGAGCTTCCTGAAGTTAATTATAAACAGAAAAATTAAGCGTAGAAAACAAATTTCGAAGATAAAGAGGATTGGAAATAATTTATTTTGTTAAAAGAAAAATGAAAGTAAACTATAAAATCTTAAAGAAAAAATAATTTGCATGCCATTGTTTTAGAAAACTGAATACAATTATTTTTTTAATAAAAAAAAGATTATCAAAAAAATATTTAGAAAATATTTTGCTGTAAAAACATTTCCATCAATTGAAAAATACATCCTAAATTCTAGCAAGCAAAAAAATTTCAATACTGTAACACAATTTTTGAAATACATTTTCAAAAAAAAGAAGTAAATCAATAAAACAATAAAAAACATTTAATTGTAAAACAGAGAGTAACATTATTTTAGATAACTAATTTAGTAACTTTTTAACACAATTTTATCTTCTTTTTTTGCAGTGAAATTTTCAAAATTAAAAAAAAACTCAAAAACATAACTTTTTTACAGACAAATCAGAATCAGCTGATGAAGCTGCAGTTCCAGCAGGAACGAATGTAACAATCAAATGTGAAACAGCTACAAGTAAACCAGAAATAGAATGGCAAAAGGATCACGCGACGATTCAACCAAATGAAAGATTTTCCTCTGATTCTGATGCGGAATATCGACAACATTATTTAACAATAAAAAATGTTGAAATTGATGATTCTGGAAATTATGGTGTAATTATTGATGAAGCATATTTACCCGTAACTAGAATGATTGTTTTGCCCACGGATGATTCGATTTTATCTGATAGCGTTAATAATCGATCCAATTATGAAACACTTTCCATTCACGAAGATTTAGAAAAAGATAAACAAGAAATCGGTGGGAATGTTGATGATTGGGAATTATTGGACACGGATATCAAAGATAAAGGCGATGGCAAATCAGAGTCAAGTGAAGCTGGTTCGATTGTTGATTTAAATGTTAATATTGTAAATCAACCGGAACAAGAAACTTTATTATTTACTAAAAATGTTCCACAAGCTTTTGAAACAAAAGCCCCTGAAGCTGAAAGTGGCCCAGAAGTGAAAGAAGAAAGTGAAGGAAAACCACGAAAAGAACGTCGAGAAAGTGATTTAACTATAGAAAAAGAACATCAAGTTCAAGTTCAACTTTCTAAAGAAAAATCAAATCAACATTATTCTGAAGAGAAAAATATCCCTGCCGTCTCAGAAGCAAAAGCAGACGGTGAAAAGAAATCAGAATCGCCACCAGATAATGATTTAGAAATTATTGATGTAGCTCCAGTTGAGAAGGATAAATCCCCATCGCCTAAAGAAAAGGAGAAGGAGCAACAAGAAATTCGTTCACCCGAACAAGTTCAAGCTCTTCTTGAAGAAGCAGCCCATGAAGATCAACCTCCACAAGAACCCCAAGCAATTGCTGAAATTGAAGTTCCCCAATTGGATGTAATTAATCGATTTGCTGAAGAATTTGCATATTCTGCAGTTCAAGAAGCTTTGTATACTCCTCATCGAGATGAATTTATTTTGATTGAACCTGCAGAAGCTCCACCACCTAGTGAAGATTTGATGATACTTCGGATATTACGACAGATATCGAAATGATATCAATGGATTTTGCCGCGGAAGTTATCACTCAAACAGCTGACGCAGATTTAGTTTTTATTAAACATTTTGAAAATCAAAATATTGATTTGAAAATTCTTCAACCTCGTGTTGCAAGAATTACAGCGATAATGGAATATCACAAAGAAGGCGAACCCATAACACACACTGAAGATGTAAATTGTAAATTTACTTTTTCTAATGCCCCAGAAGAAGCTGAAATCAATACAATTATTCAAGAAAATGTGAAAGATGAAGAAATTTCAGCTGATGAAAATTCTCTTGCCACAGCTTCTAGTGAATCTACGGCATATTCCCCTCCGGTTTTTATTCTTCCATTGCCTGAAGAAGAAATTTTAAAACCATTGAAATCCAAAGTATTTCGATGCACGTTCCATGGAATTCCATTGCCTTTTGCAACTTGGCATTTGAATGATGTTACTTTGCAAAATTCTGGGAATTATAATATTATCAATGAAGATGGAAATACTTTACTTCAAATTCGTGAGGTTCCCAAAAAATGGCAAGGAAAAGAATTACGCTGTGAATTCGTAATCCTGCTGGGCATGCAATGTGTTCATGTTTATTAGCCATTGATGGTAAGAATTTTTATCGAAAAAATAAATATATAAAAAGGTCAAAATAATTCCAAAAAAATGCAATATTTTCGTTTTGGAAAATTATATTTTTCGGTTATGTTAATTTTGGTTGATTAATATTTTGTTTACAAAAAAATTATTTATTTTAGATAGCGAAGAGCGAATGGAAACAATTTCAATAAATTCCATTGAAGAATTCAAAGAAATTGAAGCCATTGTGATGCCGAAACAAAAGGTAAGATTAAATTTAGGTACAGAAACCAATGCAGCCGAAGCCGCTGCTGGAGTAATTGTCGCCGTCGCAGATGCTGAAATAGATGAAGATGAAAATACCATTTCCATGTCATCCACCGATACTCAAATGAGTGGACGTCATCCAAAGTTTGCTAAAGAATTACCACAAGAACTTTATGTTAAAGTAAGAAATTCAAAAAACAGCAAAAAAAATCAGAGAAATAAAAAATTAAATTTGCAGGAGGATGAAAAAGTTCAATTAAAATGTAATTTCAAAGGTTATCCATATCCCCAAATTCGTTGGCTTAAAAATGGAAATATCATTAGTGAAAATAGATTTTATCATTTTATTACTGAAGATGGAATTGCTTTATTAACTTTATTGAAACCTAAAATGGATGATAATGCTATATTTACATGTGAAGCAACAAATGCCATTGGAACTTCAAGAACTCATTGCGTTCTTAATATTGAAGGTAAGAGAAATTAATTTAGTGAAGCCAAATTTCTATGAACGCAATTATTTCGATGAGGCTAAAAAACTTTTTTAGTTTTGCTAAAATCCAAAAATTTATTTGTTAAAAAATTGTTACTAAAGAGAGATCAATTGGAATTTTTAATATTCCAAGAAATCCAAAAACTTCCATTATTAAATTAATTTTAAATATTTATTTTTCAGAGGAAGGCGCATTTGAGCCTCATGTTCGATTAGATATTTTCTGTCATAAAGAACTTTCCGACACAACTTTAGATGTTACAGTGGTTGAATCAGAAAATATGAAAGAATTATTACAAAATATTATTAAATCTAAAAATGATGAATCTGATATTGATGATGATCGAACTTTAACCGATACCACTCCAACAACATCAGAATATGATGAAGATGAATTTGATCAACATGATAGAAAATCATATAAACAAAAACCTAAATTTTCTAATGAATTACAAAGTCAAACCATTGATGAAGGAAAAAATATTCGGTTGAAAACTTTTGTCACGGGCAAACCTGAGCCAGAAGTTAAATGGATTGTTGAACCCATGGAAAATGTTGAAAAAGTCGAGTAAGATTTTTTGAAAAATAAAATATTTCTAAAAAATTTAAAATATTTTTCTGAGTTAAAAATTGCAAAAATGAAATACGCGTTTTATAAATTATTTTAATAGAAAGGATAATAAAATATTTTTTAGACAAATTTATGAAGACGGGATCGCCCTCATCCAACTTATAAATGTGAAAAATCAGGTTAAAATTCAATGCACTGCTAGCAATACTCAAGGAACTAACACCATTGAATGTGTGATTACTACTAACCCGAAAGAATCTGAGCAAAAGATTGAGCCACAACAAGCCCTGCCAGAAGTTATTGTTTCAAAAACAGAAGAACCATTAGTTGAAAAAATTCCAGAGGAAACAAAAACAGAACAACTTTCAAAAGAGGTAGTTGAAAGTCCACAAGAAGCTAAAATTGCAGAAACCGAGCAAAAGCCAACAGAAGAAAAACCGGTTGAAGTTAAGCCTGAAGCAAAGCCTATGGAAAAGGTTGTTGATGAAAAGCCAAAAGAAATTGTTGCTGAAGCTAAACCTGATACAACTGAAGCTGAAATTGCATCAAAACATGTTGAAGAAAAATCAGCTGAAAATGCAATTAAAACAGAAAGTATCGAGGTAGCTCATGAAGCTGCACCAACAGAAAAAATTGTTGAACAAAAATCGGGCGAAGTTGCACCCGAAACTAAACCCACTGAAGAAATTTCAGCTGCAACTGAAAAAGTTATTAAACAAAGACCTGACGATGTTGTTCCCGATGTAATTGAACATGCTCCTCAAGCTGAGAAAACAGAAAAAGTCTTTGAAGAAAAGACATTCGAAGTTGTCTCAGATGTTAAACATGTTGAAGCTACACCAGCGGAAAATCTCCCTCAACAAGCGATTGAAGAACCATTAATGGTTTCTCCAGAAATTGATAAATCTGTTGATGTTGCAACAGAAGCAAAAGCAGTCGAAGAAAAATTAACAGAAGCTGTTATCGAATCAAAACCAAGTGAAACCATTGCTGAAGAAAAGCAAACGGAAATTAAAAGTGCTGATGTTGTTGTACCCGAACAAATGCCAAATGTTGAAGGAAAACCAGAGGAAGTTGTTATTGAAACAAAAACAACGGAGGCAGCTCAAACAGAAGGTGAAAAACCATTGGAAGACAAACTAGTTGAAATTGTTCCTGAGGACAAATCCATTAATCAACCTGCTGAAGAAAAGACAATGGAAGTAACACCTGAAGCAGCGTCTGAAATTAAATTCGCTGTAGTTGTATCAGAAGCAGAAGCTGATCTTTTGTTTACAAACCGAGAAAGTGAAATTATTGTCGAAGCTGAAATTTATGCTGATGAATTAGATGACGTCCAAGCAGCATATAAAGAAGTAAAAGAGAAAAAGCAAGTAGTAGATGTGGTCGAAGAAAAGCCAGCAGAGGTCATCCCAGCTACTACCGAAGCAATTCTTTTAGAAAAACAAATTGAAAAGCCCGTTGAAGAAAAGCAAAAACATGCTCCAAAGGAAGAAGCCGCTGTTGAAGAAAAACCCATCGAACCGAAGCAAACGGAAATTGCTCCTGAACCAACTCCAGTTGAAATTTTATCAGAAGCTGAAGCTGATTTATTATTTATTAAAAATGAAATAGTAAGTGGTGTTGAAGTAGGAATTTATTCTGAAGAATTGGAAGAGGCTGAGGCAAAACATAAAGAAGCCAAAAAGCCAAAAGAGGTTGAAGCAACACCAGAAACGAAACAAGTGGAAGGCGTTTCTGATGAGAAACCAACACAAGCTAAATCAGAAGCTAAAGAAATTGAAGCTAACAAAGAAGTGAAGCCAATAGAAGTTGCTCCAGAAGTTATAGCAACTGAATCATCAACTGAAATAAAACTTTCTAAAACAACCGAGAAAGAGAAACAAACTGAAGTTGTTTCACAAATGGAAACTATTAAAATGTCAACAGAATCCAAACCTTCAGAAGCTGCCCCTCAACTTAAAGAAGTTGAAACTCCAGCAAACGTGAAACCAATGGAAGATATTCCAGAAGCTAAACCAACAGAAACACCATTGGAATCAAAGCCAATTGAAGAAGCTCAACCAAGTGAACATGCCCCTGAAGCAAAGCCAACTGAACAAATGTTGGAAACAGAGAAAGAAGAAATTATTCAAGAAACAAAGTCAACAGAAGCTGCGACAAAATCAACTGAAATTGTCCCTGAGGTGGAGGTTTCAAAAGTTGATGCTGAGACAAAGAAGGAAGCGGAAGAAGTTAAACACATGGAAGTCATTCCTTCACAAGATAAACAAATTGAAGCTCCAGTCGATGTCAAACAAGCGGATATGAAAACAACTGAAAGTGTTGAAGAAACTAAATTAGCTGATATGGCTTCTCAAGTTAAACAAACGGGATTAATAGCTCCTGAAAAACCACAGGAAACTATTCCAGAAGAAAAAGAATCGGAAGCAGAGACAAAACCAAGCAAAGCTGAAGCAGATTTATTGTTTGCAAAGAAGGAAATTTCAAGTGGAATCGAAGTTGAAATTTTTGCTGATGAATTAGATAATGCCGAAGCAATACATAAGGTAGAAAGGGAAACAAAAGAATCAAAACCTGTTCTTGAAGCAAAGCATGAGGATAGTTTTGTTCAAGAAGTGAAACAAAATGAAGCTCCGGTTGAAGAAAAGCCCGTAGAAGCTGTTCCCGAAACTAAACCAATTGAAGCTGCAGATGTAAAAAAATCTACAGAAAAGATGCCAGAAATTGAAGTTGGTGCAGAAGATAAATTTTCAGAAAAATCTGTCGAAGTAAAACTAGAAGAAGTTACCACAGAAACTAAGCCACCTGAAACAATTCCCGAGGCAAAACCAGTTGAAGCAGCTCCAGAAATTAAACCCACTCAAGTTGTTTCTAAAGATAAGCCAGTTGAAATTAAATCAGAAGCCGAGGCTGATCTTTTGTTTACTAAAAATGAAATTGGAAGTGTTATAGAAGCTGAAATTTATGCGGATGAAATGGATTCAACCCAAGCGGTATATAAAGAAGTTGCAAAAATTTCAGGTCAAGCAGAAATTTCACCAGAATCAAAACCAATAGAAATTATTGGTGAAGAAAAGCAAGAAGAAGCTTTAAAAGAAACTAAACCAGTTGAAAATGTGCCTGAAACTAAGCCACTAGAAGCAGCTCCTGATTTAAAAGACGCAACACCTGCAATTAAACCAATAGAAGCCCCAATAGAAATGGAAAAAATTGAAGCGGCTCCTGAAATTCAATCAATTGAAACAGCGCCGGAAATAAAGCAAATCGAAGCAGCGCCAGAAACAAAATCGATTAAAGCAGCGCCTGAAGTTAAACAAATTGAAGCTGCTCCTGAACAAAAAATGTTGGAAAAAGCTGTTGAAGAAAAACCAAAAGAAATTCCAAAAGAGGAAAAATTATCTGAAGTTGTTTCTGAAACAAAAACAACTGAAGTTGCAAGTGAAGTTAAAGCACCTGAATCAGCGCAAGAAGAAATTAAACTAGTTGAAACAATGCCTGAAGCCAAATCAGTGGAAATTGTTGAAGAAGAAAAACCAAAAGAACATATTGTTGAAGAAAAACAAGCAGAAGCTTCGATTGAAGAAAAGCCCGCAGAAGCCGAAAGTAAAAAAACTGAAGCAGAAACTAAACCCATTGAACCAGTTGTTGAGGATAAACCAATAGAGGCTCCAGTTGATGAAAAACCTGCTGAAGCCCCGATTGAAACAAAACCAGAAGCAATCAAACCTGAAACTAAAAACGTTGAAGCAACTCACGAAGAAAAGAAATCTGAAATCGCTGTCGAAGAAAAGCCAGCAGCAACAGAGATTAAACCGGAAGCAAAACCAACTGAAGCTGTGTCAGAAATTAAACAAATTGAGGAAGCTTCGGAAGAAAAGAAAATGGAAATTAAATCAGAGGCTGAAGCTGATCTATTATTTGCGAATAAAGAAACTTCAAGTGGAATTGAAGTTGAAATTTATGCGGATGAAATGGATGAAGCTCAAGCAGCATACAAGGGAATTGAAAAGGCTCATGAAAAGCCAGTTGAAGCAATCCCAGAAGAAACGTCAAAGGAAATTATCACTGAAGTCGTTGATGCTCCAGAACCCAAAACGGAAATTTCTGTAGAGACAAAACAAATTGAAGCAGAAACTAAACCTGTTCAAAATCTTGTTGAAGAACAGTCAAAGGAAATTGCAACTGAAACTAAGCCAAGTGAAATTGTTGCTGATGAAAAATCAGCACCAGTCACCGCTGAAATAACCCCAATTGAAGGTGAACCAGAAGCTAAACCAATTGAAAATGTTTCTGATCAAAAGGAAATTGTTACTGAAGAAGCAACAAAGAGTTCAGCAATTGAAGAAAAACAAGCAGAAGTAATAACTGAATCAATAATGACTGAAGCAATTTCTGAAACAAAAACAGTGGAAAGAAATTTAGAAGAAAAATCCAAAGAATTGGCTGTTAATGAAAAACCAACTGAACCTTCTACTGAAATTAAACCAGTTGAAGTTGTTCCAGAAAGTAAACCAGTGGAAGAAGTGGTCGAAGTTAAACCACAAGAGGTTGTTCCAGGATTATTAATAACTGAATCAGCCCTCGAAGAAAAGCCAGCTGAAATTATAACGGAAGCTGAAGCGGATCTTTTATTTGCAAATAAGGAAATTTCAAGTGGAATTGAAGTTGAAATATTTGCGGATGAATTGGATGAAGCACAAGCGACTTATAAAAAATTCGCAAAAAGCCCATCAGAAATTACTCCTGAATCAAAGCCAGTGGAAAAAGTTATGGAAGAAAAATCAACTGAAATTTCGGTAGAAGCACAACCACCACCAAAAGCTGCCACCGAAGTCAAGCCTTTAGAAAAATCTCTTGAACAACCCACGGAAGAAGCTGTTGTTTCTGAAGCTAAAGAGATTACAAAAGTTGTTGATGAAAAGTCCACAGAAATTAAAAAGGAAGAAACCGCTTTTGGAAATATGACAAAGCCACCTGATGTTGCTTCAGAAGAAAACCCAACAGATGTTTTAACTGAACTAAAGCCAGCAGAAACAGTGACAGAAGAAAAACAGACAGAAAAGGTTGTTGAACAAAAATCAGTAGAAGGTGCTCCAGATAGTAAACAAGCTGAAGCCGTTCCTGAAGTTAAATCATTGGAAAAAGCGGAAGAAGAAAAACCTCTTGAGAAAATCGAAGAACCCAAACCAATTGAAACTAAATCCGAAGCAGAAGCAGATCTTTTGTTTGCTCAAAAAGAAATTTCAAGTGGAATTGAAGTTGAAATCTTTGCGGATGAATTGGATGAAGCCGAAGCTACACACAAGGCTATCAAAATATCGGAAACACCTGGCATTGCTAGTGGAATAAAAGAACCAAAAGTTGAAGAAAAATTAGCTGAAGCTCCATTAGAATTAAAACCAATCGAAACAGTTGTAGAACAAAAATCAACAGAAATAAAAGTTGAAGAAAAAACAGCTGAGGATGTTCCCGAAGTTGCACCCATTGAAGCAGATGATGTTGCTAAACCCACAGAAAAAGCAACAGAAACTGAAGTTGCTGAAGAAAGAAAATCATCAGAAAAATCTGTAGATGGAAAACAAGAAGAAGTTACAATAGAAACAAAACTCCCAGAAACCATTCCAGAAGTAAAACAAGTTGAACATCCCACTGAAGTTAAAGCCACTGAAGCTGTTCATGAAACTAAACAAGACGATGTGCAAGAAAGTGCACAAGAAGAAATTACACCTGATTCTAAGCCAATCGAAGTAACACCCGAAATTAAACCCGCTAAAGTTGTATCTGAAGATAAACTTGCTACAATTATCAGTGAAGCAGAAGCTGATCTTTTATTTACAAATCAAGAAAATGTCAGTGGAATAGAAGTTGACATTTGCATGGAAGATTTGGATGAAATTGAAACCGCAATAAAATCAGTATCAAAACAAGCAGAAATTAAATCTGATGAAAAAATTAGTGAAGTTGCAATAGACGAAAAATCCACTGAAGAAGTTTCTGAAGTTAAAAAAGAAGAAGCTGCCCCTGAAATTAAAAATATTCAAGAGGTTCAAGAAATAAAATCAACTGAAATTGTGGAATCAAAGCCTGTTGAAAAGGCGCTTGAAAAAGAACAAATTGAGGAAGCTGTTGAACTTAAACCAAAAGAAAATGTTGAAGAACAACCAATGGAAGTTACATCTGAAATTAAACCAGATGAAATTAAATCGGAAGCTGAAGCAGATTTATTGTTTGCCCAAAAAACAATTTCAAGTGGAATTGAAGTTGAAATTTATGCAGAAGAGTTAGATGATGTTGAGGCAACATACAAGGCTTCTAAAAAGCAAGAAACAGAAGAAGTTATAACAGGTGAAAAAACTGTTGAAGCTATCCCTGAACAAAAATCAACAGAAATTGTTGGAGAAAAGCCAACTGAAGCAGCTCTAAAAATCAAATCCATTGAAGTTGCCGCGGACACTAAAGCAACTACAGAAATAAAAACGACTGAAATTATGGAAGAAATTAAATCAACTGAAGCAGCTCCTGAACCAAAACCAGCTGAAACAAAAGAAGCTGAAGTTGTTGTTGTTGTTGAAGCAATAAAACCAAAGGAAATTGTTGAGGAAAAACAAAAAGATGTTTTGCCTGAAACAAAATCAGCTGAAGCTATTCCTGAAGTACAATCAGTAACTGTTGCTGCAGATGAAACGATTCCTCCAACAGCCACTATAGAAGCAAAACAAACTACATTGGAAGAAGAAAAACCCATAGAAGCGATAGTTGAAGGAAAACAACTTGAAAATGAGGCAATTCAACCAAAGCAAGCTGAAATTAAATCAGAGGCAGAAGCTGATCTTCTATTTTCTAAAAATGAAAACGTCAGCGGTATTGAAGTTGATATTTGTATGGAAGATTTGCACGAAATTGAAGCAACACACAAGGTAGCAACAAAACCAAAATTAGAAGAAGTTTTGCCTGAATCAAAAGCTTCTGAGATTGCGCCTGAACTAAAACCTAGTGAAGCCGCTGCTGAATTAAAACAAGCTGAAATTGTTGAAGAAAAACAAATCGTTGCTTTACCAGAAGAACCATCAACCGAAGCTGCTCCTAAACAAACGGCAATTGAAGCAATTCCAGAAGAAAAACCAACTGAAATTGCTGCAGAAAAACCTGCCGAAATTGCACCAGAAATAAAAGAAAGCGAAGCAGCTCATGAAACACCATTAATTCCAGCTGCTCCAGAGGAAATTGAAAAGCCATTAGAGGCTTTAGCTGAAGCAAAACCAATAGAAATTACACAAGAAGAAAAGCCTAAAGAAATTGTTGAAGGTGAACCAACAAAAGTAATTTCAGAAGCTGATGCCGATCTATTGTTTGCAAAACAAGAAAATGTAAGTGGCATCGAAGTGGACATTTGTATGGAAGATTTGGATGAGATTGAGGCAACATACAAAAAATCAACAGAATCAAAGCAAACAGTGGGTGAAATTAAAGTTATTGAAGCTGTAGTGGAACAAAAACCATCTGAAGCAGCGGATTCAGAAACAAAAGAAAAAGTTGAAGAAAAAACTAAAGAAGTTTTGCCTGAACAAAAACCAGTCGACGTCATTAGCGAAATAAAAACAACAGAACAGGATTGGCCCCAAACACAGCCAATAATAACTACCCCAGAAACAAAACCAATTGAAGCTGCTCCTGAAGAAAAGCCATCAGAGGTTGCAACTGAAACAAAACCGGTTGAAACTGCACCAGAAGCAGCTAAACCAATTGAAGCCCCTCCACAAGAAATAGATAAAGTTATGGAAGAAAAATCAACATCTATTTTACAAGAAGAAAAACCTCAAGAAACACTAGTGGAAGCTGTTAAGGAAATAGCGGTGACGGAAGTTAAGGAAAAAATCACTGAAGAAAAGCCAGCAGTGGTTGCTGATAAACTCCAAGAAGCTGCTGCTCTCCAAGAAAAAATTTTGGATAAATCTATCGAAGAAAAGCCAGCTGAAAATGTTGAAGGAAATCTAGTTGAAACAACTACTGTAACAATAGATGAAAAACATGTGGAAGAAAAGCAAACAGATATTGCCCCTGAAACTAAACCGGCTGAAATTAAATCAGAAGTTGAAGCAGATTTATTATTTGCTAATAAGGAAATTGCTAGCGGTATTGAAGTTGATATTTGTATGGAAGATTTGGATGAAATCGAAGCCACATATAAAAAATCAAAAGAAGCAAAGCTCACTGAAGCTATTATGCCTGAAGCAAAATTAGCCGATAAAGAAATTGAAGAAAAGTTGGAAGAAGTTGCTCAAAAAATAAAGCAATCTGAAGCTACTAAACAAGAAAAGCCAGCAGAAAAAATTGAAGGAGAGCCACCAACAGAAGTAGCACCAGCATCAATTGAAAAACCGACAGAAAAAGTCATCGAAGAAAAACAAGTTGATATTCTGCGTGAAACAATTGAAGATGCATCTGAAACAAAATCAATGGAAGTACAACCTGAAATAAAATCAGTTGAAGCCGCTCATGAAGTCAAGCCAACTGAAACTATTGTTGAAGTAAAAGTGGTGGAAAAATCGGCCGATGAAAACCCATTGGAAGTCGAAGCTAAACCAATCGAAGACACTCTTGCACAAAAGGGCGTAGAAAAACAAGTTGATGTAAAACCACAAGAAGTTTTAGCTGAAGCCAAATCCATCGAGATTACACCTGAAGCTACATATCTTGAAGCCGCAAAGAAAGAATTTGAAATTAAATCAGAGGTTGAGGCTGATCTTTTGTTTACTAAAAAGGAAAACATAAGTGGAATCGAAGTGGAAATTTTAATGGAAGAATTGGATAATATCGAAGCTGCATACAAGTCTGAAAAATCGCAAAAGTCAACAGAAGTTGAGCAAAAAATCGTTGAAGATATTTCAGCTGAAACAAAGCAAAATGAAAATGCTGTTGAAAAAGTTGAAGAAAAGCCGGCCGAACAATTGCATAAGGACCAACCCATTGAACCCGTATCTGAACCCAAAAAATCAGAAGAAGTTCCTCATCCAGAGAGAGTTGAAGTTGAAATAAAGTCAAATGAAGATGTAGGAGTAAAACCAACAGAAACACAACCTACTGATGTGGTTCCTGAACAAACATTATTAGAAAAAGTGCCTGAAGCAAAGCCCACTGAAATTGCAGCAGGAATAAAATCAACTGAAATTATTAAAGAAAAATCATTCGAAGTTTTGTCGGAAAATAAAGAAGCAATCACTGAAATTAAGGAAATTAAAGAAGCATCTGAAATAAAACAAATGGAAGATGAAAATGCACCAAAGCCAACCGAAAGAGGCGTTGTTAAAAAACCAAATGAAGCATCTGCTGTTGAAGCTAAACAAGATGAAATAAATTCAGAAGTTGAAGCAGATTTATTATTTGTTAAAAAAGAAAATACAAGGGGAATCGAAGTTGAAATTTTAATGGAGGAGTTGGATGATGTGGAAGCTGCATATAAAGCAGCAAAGGAACAAAAACAAGAAAAGCTTGAAGCAGTTGAACAAATAACAACAGAGGCAGTTTCTGGATTGAAATCAGCAGAAATAGTTAAAGAAAAGCCGACAGAAGTTGCACCTAAACAAAAACAAATTGAAGTTGCCCTTGAACTTAAGTCAGCTGAAGTTGCTGAAAAAGCAACCGAAATTGTTACAGAAAAACGAACAGAAGGTTTGTCAGAAGAAAAACCCAAAGAATTAGAACTTGTACAAAAGACATTTGAAATTAAATCAGAAGTCGAGGCTGATCTTTTGTTTGCAAAAAAGGAAGCAACCAGTGGTATTGAAGTTGAAATATTAATGGAAGAATTGGATGACATTGAGGGAGCATACAAAGTAGGAAAGAAACAAAAACAGGAGGAAGTTAAAATTGATGAAAGAGAAATAGATGATGTACCTGAATTGGGACCAAGAGAAATTATAGAAGAAAAAATAACACAAGATTTACAAGAGGAATTACAAGCTGCCTCAGAAGAAAAAACTGCAGAAGCTGTGTTTGAACAAAATGAAAAAATTTTTGCTATTAAACCAAAGAAAATTGTTATAGAAGAACAAAATGTAAATATTATAGAAGTTGAGCAAATGGAAGTCTCGCATAAACAAAAGCAAAATGTAGTCGAATTAGAACAAAATTTAACTGAACAAGAGAAGGTAAAACGTGAGATGGAGGTCATGCAAGATCAAAAACAAGCGAAAAATACTGAAGAAAAGAAAAAAGAGTATTCAGTAGAAGAAAAAAGAATTGAAAACATCCCTGAACTAGATGCTAAGAAGAAATTCGAGGAAGCACCTAAAACAAGTGCTCCGGAGAAAGCTAAAAAACCAGAGGAAGAACATAAAACAGATGCTGAAGCCAAGAAAAAAGATGAAGCTGATGTTGCAGCCAAAAAGAAGGCCGATGAAGATAAAATTAAATCTGATGCTGAAGCTAAGAAAAAAGCTGAAGCTGATGTTGCAGACAAAAAGAAGGCCGATGAAGATAAAATTAAATCTGATGCTGAAGCTAAAAAGAAAGCGGATGCAGATATTGCTGCAAAGAAAAAGGCCGATGAAGATAATATTAAAGCTAAAGCAGAAGCTAAGAAAAAGGCTGAACTCGATGCAAAAAAGAAACCCGAAGAAGCTGTTAAAACAGATGCTGAAGCTAAGAAAAAAGCTGAAGCTGATGTTGCAGCCAAAAAGAAGGCCGATGAAGATAAAGTTAAAGCTGATGCTGAAGCTAAAAAGAAAGTGGATGCAGATATGGCTGCAAAGAAAAAGGCCGATGAAGATAAAATTAAATCTGATGCAGAAGCTAAAAAGAAAGCTGATGCAAACACAGTTGCAAAGAAAAAAGTAGATGAAGAAAAAATGAAAGCTAAAGCAGAAGCCAAGAAAAAGGCTGAACTCGATGCTAAAAAGAAACCCGAAGAAGCTGTTAAAACAGATGTTGAAGCTAAGAAAAAAGCAGAAGCTGATGTTGCAGCCAAAAATAAGGCCGATGAAGATAAAGTTAAAGCTGATGATGAAGCTAAGAAAAAATCTGAAGCTGATGTTGCAGCCAAAAAGAAGGACGATGAAGATAAAGCTAAAGCTGATGCTGAAGCTAAAAAGAAAGCGGATGCAGATAATGCTGCAAAGAAAAAGGCCGATGAAGATAAAGCAAAGGCCGATATTGAAGCCAAGAAAAAGGCTGAACTCGATGCTAAAAAGAAACCCGAAGAAGATAAAGCTAAAGCTGATGCTGAAGCTAAAAAGAAAGCGGATGCAGATATGGCTGCAAAGAAAAAGTCCGATGAAGACAAAATTAAAGCTGAAGCAGAAGCCAAGAAAAAGGCTGAACTCGATGCTAAAAAGAAACCCGAAGAAGCTGTTAAAACAGATGCTGAGGCTAAGAAAAAAGCTGAAGCTGATGTTGCAGCCAAAAAGAAGGCCGATGAAGATAAAATTAAATCTGATGCTGAAGCTAAAAAGAAAGCTGAACTCGATGCAAAAAAGAAACCCGGGGAAGTAAAGAAACCCGAAGAAGCTGTTAAAACAGATGCTGAAGCTAAGAAAAAATCTGAAGCTGATGTTGCAGCCAAAAAGAAGGACGATGAAGATAAAGCTAAAGCTGATGCTGAAGCTAAAAAGAAAGCGGATGCAGATAATGCTGCAAAGAAAAAGGCCGATGAAGATAAAGCAAAGGCCGATATTGAAGCCAAGAAAAAGGCTGAACTCGATGCTAAAAAGAAACCCGAAGAAGATAAAGCTAAAGCTGATGCTGAAGCTAAAAAGAAAGCGGATGCAGATATGGCTGCAAAGAAAAAGTCCGATGAAGACAAAATTAAAGCTGAAGCAGAAGCCAAGAAAAAGGCTGAACTCGATGCTAAAAAGAAACCCGAAGAAGCTGTTAAAACAGATGCTGAGGCTAAGAAAAAAGCTGAAGCTGATGTTGCAGCCAAAAAGAAGGCCGATGAAGATAAAATTAAATCTGATGCTGAAGCTAAAAAGAAAGCGGATGCAGATATGGCTGCAAAGAAAAAAGTAGATGAAGAAAAAATCAAAGCTGAAGCAGAAGCCAAGAAAAAGGCTGAACTCGAGGCTAAAAAGAAACCTGAGGAAGCTAAGAAACCTGAAGAAGCTGTTAAAACAGATGCTGAAGCTAAGAAAAAAGCTGAAGCTGATGTTGCAGCCAAAAAGAAGGCAGATGAAGATAAAGCTAAAGCTGATGCTGAAGCTAAAAAGAAAGCGGATGCAGATATTGCTGCAAAGAAAAGGGCCGACGAAGATAAAATTAAAGCTGAAGCAGAAGCCAAGAAAAAGGCTGAACTCGATGCTAAAAAGAAACACGAAGAAGCTGTTAAAACAGATGCTGAGGCTAAGAAAAAAGCTGAAGCTGATGTTGCAGCCAAAAAGAAGGCCGATGAAGATAAAGCTAAAGCTGATGCTGAAGCTAAAAAGAAAGCGGATGCAGATATGGCTGCAAAGAAAAAGGCCGATGAAGACAAAATTAAAGCTGAAGCAGAAGCTAAAAAGAAAGCGGATGCAGATATTGCTGCAAAGAAAAAGGCCGATGAAGATAAAATTAAATCTGATGCTGAAGCTAAAAAGAAAGCTGAACTCGATGCAAAAAAGAAAACCGAGGAAGTAAAGAAACCCGAAGAAGCTGTTAAAACAGATGCTGAAGCTAAGAAAAAATCTGAAGCTGATGTTGCAGCCAAAAAGAAGGACGATGAAGATAAAGCTAAAGCTGATGCTGAAGCTAAAAAGAAAGCGGATGCAGATAATGCTGCAAAGAAAAAGGACGATGAAGATAAAGCAAAGGCCGATATTGAAGCCAAGAAAAAGGCTGAACTCGATGCTAAAAAGAAACCCGAAGAAGATAAAGCTAAAGCTGATGCTGAAGCTAAAAAGAAAGCGGATGCAGATATGGCTGCAAAGAAAAAGTCCGATGAAGATAAAATTAAAGCTGAAGCAGAAGCCAAGAAAAAGGCTGAACTCGATGCTAAAAAGAAACCCGAAGAAGCTGTTAAAACAGATGCTGAGGCTAAGAAAAAAGCTGAAGCTGATGTTGCAGCCAAAAAGAAGGCCGATGAAGATAAAATTAAATCTGATGCTGAAGCTAAAAAGAAAGCGGATGCAGATATGGCTGCAAAGAAAAAAGTAGATGAAGAAAAAATCAAAGCTGAAGCAGAAGCCAAGAAAAAGGCTGAACTCGAGGCTAAAAAGAAACCTGAGGAAGCTAAGAAACCTGAAGAAGCTGTTAAAACAGATTCTGAAGCTAAGAAAAAAGCTGAAGCTGATGTTGCAGCTAAAAAGAAGGCCGATGAAGATAAAGCTAAAGCTGATGCTGAAGCTAAAAAGAAAGCGGATGCAGATATTGCTGCAAAGAAAAGGGCCGACGAAGATAAAATTAAAGCTGAAGCAGAAGCCAAGAAAAAGGCTGAACTCGATGCTAAAAAGAAACCCCAAGAAGCTGTTAAAACAGATGCTGAGGCTAAGAAAAAAGCTGAAGCTGATGTTGCAGCCAAAAAGAAGGCCGATGAAGATAAAGCTAAAGCTGATGCTGAAGCTAAAAAGAAAGCGGATGCAGATATGGCTGCAAAGAAAAAGGCCGATGAAGACAAAATTAAAGCTGAAGCAGAAGCTAAGAAAAAGGCTGAACTCGATGCAAAAAAGAAACCCGAGGAAGTAAAGAAACCCGAAGAAGCTGTTAAAACAGATGCTGAAGCTAAGAAAAAAGCTGAAGCTGATGTTGCAGCCAAAAAGAAGGCTGATGAAGATAAAATAAAATCTGATGCTGAAGCTAAGAAAAAAGCTGAAGCTGATGTTGCAGCCAAAAAGAAGGCGGATGAAGATAAAGCTAAAGCTGATGCTGAAGCTAAAAAGAAAGCGGATGCAGATATGGCTGCAAAGAAAAAAGTAGATGAAGAAAAAATCAAAGCTGAAGCAGAAGCCAAGAAAAAGGCTGAACTCGAGGCTAAAAAGAAACCTGAGGAAGCTAAGAAACCTGAAGAAGCTGTTAAAACAGATTCTGAAGCTAAGAAAAAAGCTGAAGCTGATGTTGCAGCTAAAAAGAAGGCCGATGAAGATAAAGCTAAAGCTGATGCTGAAGCTAAAAAGAAAGCGGATGCAGATATTGCTGCAAAGAAAAGGGCCGACGAAGATAAAATTAAAGCTGAAGCAGAAGCCAAGAAAAAGGCTGAACTCGATGCTAAAAAGAAACCCCAAGAAGCTGTTAAAACAGATGCTGAGGCTAAGAAAAAAGCTGAAGCTGATGTTGCAGCCAAAAAGAAGGCCGATGAAGATAAAGCTAAAGCTGATGCTGAAGCTAAAAAGAAAGCGGATGCAGATATTGCTGCAAAGAAAAAGGCCGATGAAGATAAAATTAAAGCTGAAGCAGAAGCTAAGAAAAAGGCTGAACTCGATGCAAAAAAGAAACCCGAGGAAGTAAAGAAACCCGAAGAAGCTATTAAAAAAGATGCTGAAGCTAAGAAAAAAGTTGAAGCTGATGTTGCAGCCAAAAAGATGGCCGATGAAGATAAAATTAAATCTGATGCTGAAGCTAATAAGAAAGCTGAACTCGATGCAAAAAAGAAATCCGAGGAAGTAAAGAAACCCGAAGAAGCTGTTAAAACAGATGCTGAAGCTAAGAAAAAAGCTGAAGCTGAAGTTGCAGCAAAAAAGAAGGCCGATGAAGATAAAGCTAAAGCTGATGCTGAAGCTAAAAAGAAAGCGGATGCAGATATGGCTGCAAAGAAAAAGGCCGATGAAGACAAAATTAAAGCTGAAGCAGAAGCTAAGAAAAAGGCTGAACTCGATGCAAAAAAGAAACCCGAGGAAGTAAAGAAACCCGAAGAAGCTGTTAAAACAGATGCTGAAGCTAAGAAAAAATCTGAAGCTGATGTTGCAGCCAAAAAGAAGGCCGATGAAGATAAAGCAAAGGCCGATATTGAAGCCAAGAAAAAGGCTGAACTCGATGCTAAAAAGAAACCCGAAGAAGCTGTTAAAACAGATGCTGAAGCTAAGAAAAAAGCTGAAGCTGATGTTGCAGCAAAAAAGAAGGCCGATGAAGATAAAGCTAAAGCTGATGCTGAAGCTAAAAAGAAAGCGGATGCAGATATGGCTGCAAAGAAAAAGGCCGATGAAGACAAAATTAAAGCTGAAGCAGAAGCTAAGAAAAAGGCTGAACTCGATGCAAAAAAGAAACCCGAGGAAGTAAAGAAACCCGAAGAAGCTGTTAAAACAGATGCTGAAGCTAAGAAAAAATCTGAAGCTGATGTTGCAGCCAAAAAGAAGGCCGATGAAGATAAAGCTAAAGCTAATGCTGAAGCTAAAAAGAAAGCGGATGCAGATAATGCTGCAAAGAAAAAGGCCGATGAAGACAAAATTAAAGCTGAAGCAGAAGCCAAGAAAAAGGCTGAACTCGATGATAAAAAGAAACCCGAAGAAGCTGTTAAAACAGATGCTGAAGCTAAGAAAAAAGCTGAAGCTGATGTTGCAGCCAAAAAGAAGGCAGATGAAGATAAAGCTAAAGCTGATGATGAAGCTAAAAAGAAAGCGGATGCAGATATGGCTGCAAAGAAAAAGGCCGACGAAGATAAAATTAAAGCTGAAGCAGAAGCCAAGAAAAAGGCTGAACTCGATGCAAAAAAGAAACCCGAGGAAGTAAAGAAACCCGAAGAAGCTGTTAAAACAGATGCTGAAGCTAAGAAAAAAGCTGAAGCTGATGTTGCAGCAAAAAAGAAGGCCGATGAAGATAAAGTTAAAGCTGATGCTGAAGCTAAAAAGAAAGTGGATGCAGATATGGCTGCAAAGAAAAAGGCCGATGAAGACAAAATTAAAGCTGAAGCAGAAGCCAAGAAAAAGGCTGAACTCGATGCTAAAAAGAAACCCGAAGAAGCTGTTAAAACAGATGCTGAAGCTAAGAAAAAAGCTGAAGCTGATGTTGCAGCAAAAAAGAAGGCCGATGAAGATAAAGTTAAAGCTGATGCTGAAGCTAAAAAGAAAGTGGATGCAGATAATGCTGCAAAGAAAAAGGCCGATGAAGACAAAATTAAAGCTGAAGCAGAAGCTAAGAAAAAGGCTGAACTCGATGCAAAAAAGAAACCCGAGGAAGTAAAGAAACCCGAAGAAGCTGTTAAAACAGATGCTGAAGCTAAGAAAAAATCTGAAGCTGATGTTGCAGCCAAAAAGAAGGCCGATGAAGATAAAGCTAAAGCTAATGCTGAAGCTAAAAAGAAAGCGGATGCAGATAATGCTGCAAAGAAAAAGGCCGATGAAGACAAAATTAAAGCTGAAGCAGAAGCCAAGAAAAAGGCTGAACTCGATGATAAAAAGAAACCCGAAGAAGCTGTTAAAACAGATGCTGAGGCTAAGAAAAAAGCTGAAGCTGATGTTGCAGCCAAAAAGAAGGCCGATGAAGATAAAGCAAAGGCCGATATTGAAGCCAAGAAAAAGGCTGAACTCGATGCTAAAAAGAAACCCGAAGAAGCTGTTAAAACAGATGCTGAAGCTAAGAAAAAAGCTGAAGCTGATGTTGCAGCCAAAAAGAAGGCAGATGAAGATAAAGCTAAAGCTGATGATGAAGCTAAAAAGAAAGCGGATGCAGATATGGCTGCAAAGAAAAAGGCCGACGAAGATAAAATTAAAGCTGAAGCAGAAGCCAAGAAAAAGGCTGAACTCGATGCAAAAAAGAAACCCGAGGAAGTAAAGAAACCCGAAGAAGCTGTTAAAACAGATGCTGAAGCTAAGAAAAAAGCTGAAGCTGATGTTGCAGCCAAAAAGAAGGCCGATGAAGATAAAGCTAAAGCTAATGCTGAAGCTAAAAAGAAAGCGGATGCAGATAATGCTGCAAAGAAAAAGGCCGATGAAGACAAAATTAAAGCTGAAGCAGAAGCCAAGAAAAAGGCTGAACTCGATGATAAAAAGAAACCCGAAGAAGCTGTTAAAACAGATGCTGAGGCTAAGAAAAAAGCTGAAGCTGATGTTGCAGCCAAAAAGAAGGCCGATGAAGATAAAGCAAAGGCCGATATTGAAGCCAAGAAAAAGGCTGAACTCGATGCTAAAAAGAAACCCGAAGAAGCTGTTAAAACAGATGCTGAAGCTAAGAAAAAAGCTGAAGCTGATGTTGCAGCCAAAAAGAAGGCAGATGAAGATAAAGCTAAAGCTGATGATGAAGCTAAAAAGAAAGCGGATGCAGATATGGCTGCAAAGAAAAAGGCCGACGAAGATAAAATTAAAGCTGAAGCAGAAGCCAAGAAAAAGGCTGAACTCGATGCAAAAAAGAAACCCGAGGAAGTAAAGAAACCCGAAGAAGCTGTTAAAACAGATGCTGAAGCTAAGAAAAAAGCTGAAGCTGATGTTGCAGCAAAAAAGAAGGCCGATGAAGATAAAGTTAAAGCTGATGCTGAAGCTAAAAAGAAAGTGGATGCAGATATGGCTGCAAAGAAAAAGGCCGATGAAGACAAAATTAAAGCTGAAGCAGAAGCCAAGAAAAAGGCTGAACTCGATGCTAAAAAGAAACCCGAAGAAGCTGTTAAAACAGATGCTGAAGCTAAGAAAAAAGCTGAAGCTGATGTTGCAGCAAAAAAGAAGGCCGATGAAGATAAAGTTAAAGCTGATGCTGAAGCTAAAAAGAAAGTGGATGCAGATAATGCTGCAAAGAAAAAGGCCGATGAAGACAAAATTAAAGCTGAAGCAGAAGCTAAGAAAAAGGCTGAACTCGATGCAAAAAAGAAACCCGAGGAAGTAAAGAAACCCGAAGAAGCTGTTAAAACAGATGCTGAAGCTAAGAAAAAATCTGAAGCTGATGTTGCAGCCAAAAAGAAGGCCGATGAAGATAAAGCTAAAGCTGATGCTGAAGCTAAAAAGAAAGTGGATGCAGATAATGCTGCAAAGAAAAAGGCCGATGAAGACAAAATTAAAGCTGAAGCAGAAGCCAAGAAAAAGGCTGAACTCGATGCTAAAAAGAAACCCGAAGAAGCTGTTAAAACAGATGCTGAAGCTAAGAAAAAAGCTGAAGCTGATGTTGCAGCAAAAAAGAAGGCCGATGAAGATAAAGTTAAAGCTGATGCTGAAGCTAAAAAGAAAGTGGATGCAGATAATGCTGCAAAGAAAAAGGCCGATGAAGACAAAATTAAAGCTGAAGCAGAAGCTAAGAAAAAGGCTGAACTCGATGCAAAAAAGAAACCCGAGGAAGTAAAGAAACCCGAAGAAGCTGTTAAAACAGATGCTGAAGCTAAGAAAAAATCTGAAGCTGATGTTGCAGCCAAAAAGAAGGCCGATGAAGATAAAGCTAAAGCTAATGCTGAAGCTAAAAAGAAAGCGGATGCAGATAATGCTGCAAAGAAAAAGGCCGATGAAGACAAAATTAAAGCTGAAGCAGAAGCCAAGAAAAAGGCTGAACTCGATGATAAAAAGAAACCCGAAGAAGCTGTTAAAACAGATGCTGAGGCTAAGAAAAAAGCTGAAGCTGATGTTGCAGCCAAAAAGAAGGCCGATGAAGATAAAGCAAAGGCCGATATTGAAGCCAAGAAAAAGGCTGAACTCGATGCTAAAAAGAAACCCGAAGAAGCTGTTAAAACAGATGCTGAAGCTAAGAAAAAAGCTGAAGCTGATGTTGCAGCCAAAAAGAAGGCAGATGAAGATAAAGCTAAAGCTGATGATGAAGCTAAAAAGAAAGCGGATGCAGATATGGCTGCAAAGAAAAAGGCCGACGAAGATAAAATTAAAGCTGAAGCAGAAGCCAAGAAAAAGGCTGAACTCGATGCAAAAAAGAAACCCGAGGAAGTAAAGAAACCCGAAGAAGCTGTTAAAACAGATGCTGAAGCTAAGAAAAAAGCTGAAGCTGATGTTGCAGCAAAAAAGAAGGCCGATGAAGATAAAGTTAAAGCTGATGCTGAAGCTAAAAAGAAAGTGGATGCAGATATGGCTGCAAAGAAAAAGGCCGATGAAGACAAAATTAAAGCTGAAGCAGAAGCCAAGAAAAAGGCTGAACTCGATGCTAAAAAGAAACCCGAAGAAGCTGTTAAAACAGATGCTGAAGCTAAGAAAAAAGCTGAAGCTGATGTTGCAGCAAAAAAGAAGGCCGATGAAGATAAAGTTAAAGCTGATGCTGAAGCTAAAAAGAAAGTGGATGCAGATAATGCTGCAAAGAA
Organism: Panagrolaimus kolymaensis; assembly: GCA_028622995.1. Taxonomy (NCBI): domain Eukaryota; kingdom Metazoa; phylum Nematoda; class Chromadorea; order Rhabditida; family Panagrolaimidae; genus Panagrolaimus; species Panagrolaimus kolymaensis. Next base: position 4,706 of record JAJQJQ010000307.1, on the reverse strand, counting down.
AAAGGCCGATGAAGACAAAATTAAAGCTGAAGCAGAAGCCAAGAAAAAGGCTGAACTCGATGCTAAAAAGAAACCCGAAGAAGCTGTTAAAACAGATGCTGAGGCTAAGAAAAAAGCTGAAGCTGATGTTGCAGCCAAAAAGAAGGCCGATGAAGATAAAGCTAAAGCTGATGCTGAAGCTAAAAAGAAAGCGGATGCAGATATTGCTGCAAAGAAAAGGGCCGACGAAGATAAAATTAAAGCTGAAGCAGAAGCCAAGAAAAATGCTGAACTCGATGCTTAAAAGAAACCCGAAGAAACTGTTAAAACAGATGCTGAAGCTAAGAAAAAAGCTGAAGCTGATGTTGCAGCCAAAAAGAAGGCCGATGAAGATAAAGCAAAGGCCGATATTGAAGCCAAGAAAAAGGCTGTACTCGATGCTAAAAAGAAATCCGAAGAAGCTGTTAAAACAGATGCTGAAGCTAAGAAAAAAGCTGAAGCTGATGTTGCAGCCAAAAAGAAGGCCGATGAAGATAAAGCAAAGGCCGATATTGAAGCCAAGAAAAAGGCTGAACTCGATGCTAAAAATAAACCCGAGGAAGTAAAGAAACCCGAAGAAGCTGTTAAAACAGATGCTGAAGCTAAGAAAAAATCTGAAGCTGATGTTGCAGCCAAAAAGAAGGCCGATGAAGATAAAGCAAAGGCCGATATTGAAGCCAAGAAAAAGGCTGAACTCGATGCTAAAAAGAAACCCGAAGAAGCTGTTAAAACAGATGCTGAAGCTAAGAAAAAAGCTGAAGCTGATGTTGCAGCAAAAAAGAAGGCCGATGAAGATAAAGCTAAAGCTGATGCTGAAGCTAAAAAGAAAGCGGATGCAGATATGGCTGCAAAGAAAAAGGCCGATGAAGACAAAATTAAAGCTGAAGCAGAAGCTAAGAAAAAGGCTGAACTCGATGCTAAAAAGAAACCCGAAGAAGCTGTTAAAACAGATGCTGAAGCTAAGAAAAAATCTGAAGCTGATGTTGCAGCCAAAAAGAAGGCCGATGAAGATAAAGCTAATGCTAATGCTGAAGCTAAAAAGAAAGCGGATGCAGATAATGCTGCAAAGAAAAAGGCCGATGAAGACAAAATTAAAGCTGAAGCAGAAGCCAAGAAAAAGGCTGAACTCGATGCTAAAAAGAAACCCGAAGAAGCTGTTAAAACAGATGCTGAGGCTAAGAAAAAATCTGAAGCTGATGTTGCAGCCAAAAAGAAGGCCGATGAAGATAAAGCAAAGGCCGATATTGAAGCCAAGAAAAAGGCTGAACTCGATGCTAAAAAGAAACCCGAAGAAGCTGTTAAAACAGATGCTGAAGCTAAGAAAAAATCTGAAGCTGATGTTGCAGCCAAAAAGAAGGCCGATGAAGATAAAGCTAAAGCTAATGCTGAAGCTAAAAAGAAAGCGGATGCAGATAATGCTGCAAAGAAAAAGGCCGATGAAGACAAAATTAAAGCTGAAGCAGAAGCCAAGAAAAAGGCTGAACTCGATGCTAAAAAGAAACCCGAAGAAGCTGTTAAAACAGATGCTGAGGCTAAGAAAAAAGCTGAAGCTGATGTTGCATCCAAAAAGAAGGCCGATGAAGATAAAGCTAAAGCTGATGCTGAAGCTAAAAAGAAAGCGGATGCAGATATTGCTGCAAAGAAAAGGGCCGACGAAGATAAAATTAAAGCTGAAGCAGAAGCCAAGAAAAATGCTGAACTCGATGCTAAAAAGAAACCCGAAGAAACTGTTAAAACAGATGCTGAAGCTAAGAAAAAAGCTGAAGCTGATGTTGCAGCCAAAAAGAAGGCCGATGAAGATAAAGCAAAGGCCGATATTGAAGCCAAGAAAAAGGCTGAACTCGATGATAAAAAGAAACCCGAAGAAGCTGTTAAAACAGATGCTGAAGCTAAGAAAAAATCTGAAGCTGATGTTGCAGCCAAAAAGAAGGCCGATGAAGATAAAGCTAAAGCTAATGCTGAAGCTAAAAAGAAAGCGGATGCAGATAATGCTGCAAAGAAAAAGGCCGATGAAGACAAAATTAAAGCTGAAGCAGAAGCCAAGAAAAAGGCTGAACTCGATGCTAAAAAGAAACCCGAAGAAGCTGTTAAAACAGATGCTGAGGCTAAGAAAAAAGCTGAAGCTGATGTTGCAGCCAAAAAGAAGGCCGATGAAGATAAAGCTAAAGCTGATGCTGAAGCTAAAAAGAAAGCGGATGCAGATATGGCTGCAAAGAAAAAGGCCGATGAAGACAAAATTAAAGCTGAAGCAGAAGCTAAGAAAAAGGCTGAACTCGATGCAAAAAAGAAACCCGAGGAAGTAAAGAAACCCGAAGAAGCTGTTAAAACAGATGCTGAAGCTAAGAAAAAATCTGAAGCTGATGTTGCAGTCAAAAAGAAGGCCGTTGAAGATAAAGCTAAAGCTAATGCTGAAGCTAAAAAGAAAGCGGATGCAGATAATGCTGCAAAGAAAAAGGCCGATGAAGACAAAATTAAAGCTGAAGCAGAAGCCAAGAAAAAGGCTGAACTCGATGCTAAAAAGAAACCCGAAGAAGCTGTTAAAACAGATGCTGAGGCTAAGAAAAAAGCTGAAGCTGATGTTGCAGCCAAAAAGAAGGCCGATGAAGATAAAGCTAAAGCTGATGCTGAAGCTAAAAAGAAAGCGGATGCAGATATGGCTGCAAAGAAAAAGGCCGATGAAGACAAAATTAAAGCTGAAGCAGAAGCTAAGAAAAAGGCTGAACTCGATGCAAAAAAGAAACCCGAGGAAGTAAAGAAACCCGAAGAAGCTGTTAAAACAGATGCTGAAGCTAAGAAAAAATCTGAAGCTGATGTTGCAGTCAAAAAGAAGGCCGTTGAAGATAAAGTTAAAGCTGATGCTGAAGCTAAAAAGAAAGTGGATGCAGATATGGCTGCAAAGAAAAAGGCCGATGAAGACAAAATTAAAGCTGAAGCAGAAGCCAAGAAAAAGGCTGAACTCGATGATAAAAAGAAACCCGAAGAAGCTGTTAAAACAGATGCTGAAGCTAAGAAAAAAGCTGAAGCTGATGTTGCAGCAAAAAAGAAGTCCGATGAAGATAAAGTTAAAGCTGATGCTGAAGCTAAAAAGAAAGTGGATGCAGATATGGCTGCAAAGAAAAAGGCCGATGAAGACAAAATTAAAGCTGAAGCAGAAGCCAAGAAAAAGGCTGAACTCGATGCTAAAAAGAAACCCGAAGAAGCTGTTAAAACAGATGCTGAAGCTAAGAAAAAAGCTGAAGCTGATGTTGCAGCAAAAAAGAAGGCCGATGAAGATAAAGTTAAAGCTGATGCTGAAGCTAAAAAGAAAGTGGATGCAGATAATGCTGCAAAGAAAAAGGCCGATGAAGACAAAATTAAAGCTGAAGCAGAAGCCAAGAAAAAGGCTGAACTCGATGCTAAAAAGAAACCCGAAGAAGCTGTTAAAACAGATGCTGAGGATAAGAAAAAAGCTGAAGCTGATGTTGCAGCCAAAAAGAAGGCCGATGAAGATAAAGCTAAAGCTGATGCTGAAGCTAAAAAGAAAGCGGATGCAGATATTGCTGCAAAGAAAAGGGCCGACGAAGATAAAATTAAAGCTGAAGCAGAAGCCAAGAAAAATGCTGAACTCGATGCTAAAAAGAAACCCGAAGAAACTGTTAAAACAGATGCTGAAGCTAAGAAAAAAGCTGAAGCTGATGTTGCAGCCAAAAAGAAGGCCGATGAAGATAAAGCAAAGGCCGATATTGAAGCCAAGAAAAAGGCTGTACTCGATGCTAAAAAGAAATCCGAAGAAGCTGTTAAAACAGATGCTGAAGCTAAGAAAAAAGCTGAAGCTGATGTTGCAGCCAAAAAGAAGGCCGACGAAGATAAAGCAAAGGCCGATATTGAAGCCAAGAAAAAGGCTGAACTCGATGCTAAAAAGAAACCCGAGGAAGTAAAGAAACCCGAAGAAGCTGTTAAAACAGATGCTGAAGCTAAGAAAAAAGCTGAAGCTGATGTTGCAGCCAAAAAGAAGGCAGATGAAGATAAAGCTAAAGCTGATGATGAAGCTAAAATGAAAGCGGATGCAGATATGGCTGCAAAGAAAAAGGCCGACGAAGATAAAATTAAAGCTGAAGCAGAAGCCAAGAAAAAGGCTGAACTCGATGCAAAAAAGAAACCCGAGGAAGCTAAGAAACCCGAAGAAGTTGTTAAAACAAATGCTGAAGCTAAGAAAAAAGCTGAAGCTGATGTTGCAGCCAAAAAGAAGGCCGATGAAGATAAAGCAAAGGCCGATATTGAAGCCAAGAAAAATGCTGAACTCGATGCTAAAAAGAAACCCGAAGAAACTGTAAAAACAGATGCTGAAGCTAAGAAAAAAGCTGAAGCTGATGTTGCAGCCAAAAAGAAGGCCGATGAAGATAAAGCAAAGGCCGATATTGAAGCCAAGAAAAAGGCTGTACTCGATGCTAAAAAGAAACCCGAAGAAGCTGTTAAAACAGATGCTGAAGCTAAGAAAAAAGCTGAAGCTGATGTTGCAGCCAAAAAGAAGGCCGATGAAGATAAAGCAAAGGCCGATATTGAAGCCAAGAAAAATGCTGAACTCGATGCTAAAAAGAAACCCGAAGAAACTGTTAAAACAGATGCTGAAGCTAAGAAAAAAGCTGAAGCTGATGTTGCAGCCAAAAAGAAGGCCGATGAAGATAAAGCAAAGGCCGATATTGAAGCCA
>JAJQJQ010000306.1:0-29402 GCA_028622995.1 Panagrolaimus kolymaensis | reverse complement strand
TAAGAAAAATTTTTATAATTATATTAAAATTTACCTGAGTTGTAAAAATATAACCCTGTTGTTGTTGTTGCATCGTCGATGTTACAGGTTGTGGAATATATGATTGTGGAATATGAGGTTGTGTAGCAGCACCAAGAATATAATGTTGTTGCTGTTGTTGTTGTTGGTGAGGAGTAACAACAGGCGTCATAGCCATGGGTGATGATGATGCATTTGGAGTTGAAATATTTCGGGGAGTAAAAGATGGAGCATCAGGATTAAATTGAAATTTTTTATCCAAAGTGTTTTCTGATTCAGCTTCAGATGGTTGGGAATGTTGTTGTTGGTGTTGCTCAATGGGGCTACCACCGATTTGTGAAATTTCTTGGGCAGGAGAGGAAGAGCTGAAGCGGGAATAAATTCAGGGATTTGAGGAGCTTGACTAGGTGTCGTCGATTGCTGCTGTTGTTGTTGGTTAGGCAATTGAGCAGAAAGAGCATCTAAAAAAATAATTTTCGTTTATCTCTTCTTGCAACTCCAAAACTTTGATGAAAGCTTTGTTTTCAATAATTAAAATTTTTCCATTCATTTAACTTACGAGTTTGTTGTGGTGGTGGTTGAGTAAATTGAAGACCTGAATAAGCTTGGGGTTGTTGAAGCAGCTGTTGTGGCAATTGTTGAGGTTGTTGAAGACTAGAAAAATCCGGTGGTCCTTTTTTCCATGCATTGGTTGGACATGGAGGGTATATTGAAGCAGCAGCAGCTGTGGTAGCTGATTTTTGTTGAGAATTGGATTTCGCTGTGATGGATCACCCTGAATCTGAGGTTGAGGAGATGTTTTGGAATAGAAGGAGATGGATTTGTTGTTATTTCTTGAGGTGGCGAAGAAGCTTCATCACCACCATCATTATTAGATTGTGAAGAATTTTGCCTATATTCAATTGTAAAATTAGTTCCCCAATTTTTAAGGGCTTCTTTTTGACGAGTAACTAAAAATTCGTATTTACTGCTGTTTTTGATTTCATTAGTTAGAAACTTACATGTTTGTAATTTTGATTTGATGGCTGATTAGAAGTTATTTGTTTATCACCACCACTTGCAACGCCTGCAGATTTATTTTTTTCAACTCTTTGCTTATGAAAAAAAAATTATACAACTAACCTTGCTCTTGCTGATTTGATCGAGTTTGGTGTTGGCTACTCTCATTATTACTACCCGTATTAATATTTTGACCCGATTGAAAAGTTGTTGTCGTTGTTGTTGTCGTGGTTGGTGTTTTAACAAAATTACTACCTCCACGATCCTTTTGGCGTCCATGATCTGAAAAAAAATTTAAATTTATTTTTAATCCAGTTAAAGCTATTATTGTAATACCTGATGGTCGATTACGTTGTGGTGGAGCTGGATCACGTAATGCATTAGCTCGATCTAAAAAATCATAATTGATTAAAAATATATATGTATGAAATTGTTTATATAAAACATACGATTTTCAACAATGGGACTGTCTTTTTTCTGTTGATTTTGATTATTAAAATTTTTTCCTCTTTGTTGTTGTTGTCCTCCTCGATTGCTACGCCTATGATGTTGACCATCACCACTACCACCACCTTCAACGGGGACAAAAGTTTCTTTATCCAAATCTCGTTCTTCATCATCATTTTCAAGAAACGCCATTCGTTTACTTTTTTCACTATGTTCGATTTCTCTTGCAATTTTAGATGCCCTTGCTCGATCTTCTTTAGTTCCATCAGGCATGACACTAAAAATTGTTAAAAAAAGTTTATTTATTTACTTATGACGAAATAAATTTCTTTAAGCTTACGTAGTGTATTGAGTTAAATCATCTTTAAATGATGATTGAACACCCAAATTTTGATTGGTTTTAAACATATCTTCAACTGACCAACCACCATGATTAACATTATTAGTTGAATCATCTTCATCATCATGCATAGATGGTTCTTCACCATCAACCCAATGAGTAAATTTTTGAAGATCTTCTTCATCTCCACCTCTACCACCAGTGCCACCACCATTACGGCCGCCATTTTTAGACGACTCATAATTAATATTATTACCAGCAACAGCAGCGGTAGCAACAGCGGTAGCGTCATTTGGGTCAGAAGAAGAAATATTATTATTTTTAAGCTCAATAATTTTTGTTGTTGTTGAATCAGCCATGATTATTATTGCTTATTGTCGTCGCTGTTGTCTTTTTGAAAGACACGTTTGAACACACACAAAGTTTCTAAAAAAAACAAAATGGTTCAGTAAAAAAATCCGGGGAAATGAGATAAGAAAAAAAACAGAGATTAATTATTATTTATATATATTTCATGAGAGAGAAGAAAAAAAACTATATAACGATTCATTCATTCAATGCGCTGTTTTAGTTTTGGAATGAGTGTGTAGTTTTAAAAAAAAAAGTGGATAAAATTACTAACCTTCAACAGATAAATATTCATTTCGATCAGCCGATTCAATCAATCCTTTTTGAAAAGCATTAGGAACGGGAAAAGGTGATTCACCAAAACCAAAATGATAAACTTTTCTTCCTCCAGCGATTAAATCTTTGATCTTAAAATTCAGCCATCTTTATCTATGGGTGTAAAATGTTAAAAAAACAACAAACATGATTGTTGAAAGAAAGATTTGCAGCTGTTTTATAATTTTCAAGATCCGTTCGTAAAAAGTTATTTGAAGTTTGAGTCATTTTTTGATCCTATTTCTGTTATTAAAAGATTAATGAAAGCAAAACAACAACAAAAAAATGGTAAGAAAAAAAGCACGATAGACGCGGTGATAGTTGCGATGGTGCAAAACTCTAATGAAACGCTTGCTTTTTTTAGCACTTGGTTTTTTTCCCTTCACGTATGTATGTTGATGATTACATTTTTTTCTGGCCGCCTTGAAAATTGATTGTGGAAATGTATGTGTACATAAAAGGGAAGAAGAGCAACGTGAAAGAAAAAAATAATAATAACAAAACAAGCTCAGAAAAAAAAAGTTTATTGTAAACAAAAAAAAACTGCACAACTTAAAATGATGGAGAAATTTTGTTTGAAAGTTAATGAAAGAAGAATCATACAGTAAAATATCCAACACCAATATTATAAAAAAGGTTTTTACTCGGTTTGGATAGACTCGATTCATGAGTCATGACAAATTAGATACATACATAATGAATTTGGTATGAACAAAAGAAGTGGAAGTTCCAAAAAAATTTACTTTATAAGAAAAAACAACATTAGAATTAAGAGAAAATAGTGCATTAAGGTATTCGAAAAATTAATCTCTACGACGCTAAAAAAATAACTTCACTTCCACAAAAATTCATAAAAATGTGAGCAATTGCAAGTAGTGGAAGTTAACCATCTAAGTAAAACAAACAAAACAAAAGTAAGCAAAGTCTCTTATGGTCAAGAAAAAAAACTATAATCATTGGTCCTCTTTTAATAAAAAAAAATTTTTGTTTCATCAACATCCTAAGGCAAAATGAAGTGAAAAAAACAAACAAAAACAACAACTTCAAGTTTATCGATGGAAAGCAGCAGCAAACATATTTATTTTATCGATGTGGACTCATTAAAGCTAGCTTTGCATAAAATTTTTTTGAACATCATCAAGCCTTTTTTTTCTAACACATTTACAACAACAACAATGCCTTTCTTTGCTTATTATTCCTTATATTTCTAGAAAAAATTTTAATCAAAATTATAATAAAAAAGTTTTGCTTGCAATAATTTTCAATCAAAGTATTTTTATCTTGGTTGATCGGCTATAAAAAAAAAGTTGAATGAAACATGCAAAAAATGGTTTTACACGGAATTGTTGATTCGCAAGCATTTGCATTTTTTTACTGTATCTTCCTTCCTTCATTCGCCAATGTTTTTTTTTTGATGCTTGCTGCCGCTGCTGCAATTTTTTTTGCTTGCTTTCTTTCATTCTCATTATTTTTTTTGCCTTTCAAACGTGCTTCCTAAAACTCTAACACTAGTATTTTTTTTGATTAAAATATGTATTTACAATTTTGTTGTTACATTTTTACGTGATATTGCTACCTTCCGTGTATCTCTGAGTGTGCTTTGATATCAAATAATACATACCATTTTTGCTGCTAACATTAACTTCGTGAAAAATGTTACTACCTATATTCTTGTGTTTTCGTTCCCTTTTTCTCTAACTTTTACTCGATGCTTATTAACCTTTGCTTTTGCTTGACATTTTTCCATAAAACTTTATTACGATCAATATTGCCTTAATTATCCCATTCTCCGCGATTATTAATGTTTTGATTTTGTCATCCTCCAAGCTTTCCCATTATGCGTGTCCTTTGTCGTGATTTTATTTCAACCTCTCATGCTTTTTTACATTCATTAATAATAACCTTTTTTCAGCTTCGGTATCCTTCTTTCAACGATGTACTGCCAACGCCTCGCTGTTCCAATTTCTCGTGCTCTCATTGCTCGTGCAACCATCCGAGCTGAATCTGCTTTGGCTACTCGCTGTCTTCATACCACCGTTGCTCGAAACGATATCGATTCTGCAGCTAAATATATTGGTGCTGGTGCCGCTACGGTTGGTGTAGCTGGATCTGTAAGTCTTATATCACCATCTTGCTATGACGTTTGTTTAATCAACTTTGTTTTCAGGGAGCTGGTATTGGAAACGTCTTTGGTGCTCTTGTCATTGGTTATGCTCGTAATCCTGGTCTTAAACAACAACTTTTCTCATATGCTATCCTTGGTTTCGCTCTTTCTGAAGCTATGGGTCTCTTCTGCTTAACCATGGGCTTTATGATCTTGTTCGCTCTCTAAATTCTTTTTTTATGGAACAATGAGATTATGGTGCCTATAATATAATAGGTGATTTATTAGTCTTGATTTTATATATAAAAATTTATTTCATATGTAGTTTTGAATAAAAAAGACATTAAGGCTTATGGTATGGCAATGATGATTGAGGCATACGAGATTGATGTGATGGTTGAGACATACGTGGACGCATTGATGGTTGTCGATACGATGTTTGAGCCATGTTAGGAACATAACCAGGTTGTGGTGCAGCTTGCATAAATTGTTGATAACCTTGACCATTTGTTGCTATTTGAGGATTATAATAAGGTACATAAGCATACTGTTGAGGAACATAAACTGGAGGAGGTACATTAGGATTATATGCCATTTGATAACCTTGAGGAACAACATTAGGATTATACTGCATTGGACCAGCCTAAAATTCTTGGATATTAAAATTTACAAAGTTTTTAAGGCTTACCGAAGTTGGAACAAGAAAATATCCAGAAGAAGATGTTGTAGGTTGAGGCATATATCCTTGCTGAAGTTGTTGTCCAACATAATATTGTTGAGGAACTAATTGAACAGGAACCTTTAATGCACTAGGTACAAATGGTGGAGCATCTGGATTGAAGGATTGTTTCTTTGGAACATCAGCAGGAATGATAGCTTCTTCTTGAGGCTTCTTTTGAACTTCAGCGGCAGGAATATTTTGTTTTTGCCAAACCTTCTTTCGATCATTTTGCCATGCCTTATTTGGAGCTGAGATAATAGGTTCTTGTTGTGGCTTCTTTGGAGCTTCCGAAGAAATACTAGCTTCTTGTTGCGGCTTCTTTTGAACTTCAGCAGGAATAATAGCATCTTGTTGCGGCTTCTTTGGAACATCAACAGGATTACGAGCTTCTTGTTGCGGCTTCTTAAAAACATCAACAGGAGTACGAGTTTCTTTTTGCGGTTTCTTCTGAACTTGAGCAGGAGTAATAGCTTCTTGTTGCTGCTTCTTTGGAATTTCAGCAGGAATACGAGCTTCTTTTTGTGACTTCTTTTGAACGTCAGAAGGAATAATAGCTTCTTGTTGTGGCTTTTTCGGAACTTCCAAAGAACTAGTAGATTCTTCTTGCAGCTTCTTTTGAACTTTACGAGGAGAAATAATTCCTTGTTCTGCTTCTTTCTGAACCGCCGCAGGAATAATAGTTTCTTTATCCAAATCACGTTCAACATCATCATTTTCGAGAAAAGCCATATGTTTGCTTTTTGGATTTTTTTCAATTTCCCGAGCAAGTTTAGCAGCACGCTTACGTTCTTCTTGACCTCCAACTGGTTTGACTCTAAAAACAAAAAGTATTAACAAGTTAGAATTTTAATATATTCTTACGATGAGTATTGCGGCAAATCCTTTTTAAAAGTAGTAATAACACCCATGTCTTCATTAGTTTTGAACATTACATCAGCATTCCAATTAACATCTCCATCATGAACTTCTTCACTTTTTGGTTGTTCTTCCCAATGAGCGTAGGGTTGAAGATCGTCTTCTTTGTGTGACTTCTGAATAGGAGCAAAGATTTGATTAGAAGGTTGAGTTGCGAGTACTTCTTTAGACTGTTGAGGTTGAGTTGAAATTTTAGAAGAATTTGCTTGAGTTGCACGTGCAAAAGATTTTGGTTGAGGTGCAAGAGTTTCTTTAGAAGATTTTAGTTGAGGTGCAAGTACTTCTTTAGAAGGTTTTGATTCAGGTGCCAGAGCCTCTTTAGAGGATTTTGGATGAGACGCAACTGCATCTTTATAAGATTTTGGTCCAGCCATTATAATCAAGACAAAGATCTGAAAAAGAGAGTGTAAAAAGTATGAAGATAAATGACACGAAACAAAAAATACTTCACGCGAAAGAGAGGTAAAGAAAGGTTAAGTGAAAGCCACATATAAGGATAAAGGTATAAAAGTTGGATTGATAAATGTCATATAAGCATAGCTGCAGGAGGTTTAGTATCCCTCTTATTCCCGTAATTACACAATGATCTCTAAACAAAACGCGTAAAAATGTATGATGACGATCATTGATGAGTCAAAACTAGGGAAAGTGAAACAAATCAAAGTTCATAGAGAGGAAGAAGAAATGAAAGGCAAGGTGATGAAAGTTTAACAGCATAAAAAGAATGATGAACCATGCATGAACCATTGCAAAAAATTATTATCCAAGAAAATTGAAAGGGTTTTACATCAAAAAAAACGATCACGAATGAATCAAAACAAACGAGAAAGATAAAAAGCAACGTTCAATAAACAAAATGATGAGAGGCAGAGTGGTTATGAAATTTTAAGAGAGCATTACTCTAAAGCTACATATAAAACATCACCAGCTATCACAAATAAGAAAAAACTAACGAAATGGATTTTATTCAAAATGGTGGAGAATAAGAAGTTAGCTAGCCAAAACAGAAAAAAGGGATACCAATAAAGATATCAAGCCCATAGATACTTTTAAGAATCCATTTTATTATTGAAAGTCTATGAATCAAAAACACGCAACAAAGCATAAATATCCAAACAAATCAGAAGAAGAATAAAAAAGGAAGGAGTAAGAAACACTGACTTTGTCGTTCATCGAATAACAAAAAATGAAAAAATGGATCTTCCCAAGTTTGTTAGAATCCTATCTTTCTCTGACACGGAAAAGGAAGTTGCAGCCAAAGTTTGCAGGTTGCTGCAGCTTCAAAAATTTTTTTACTTGCGTTTCATGTTTTTCGTTGATGTTCAATTTTCTGATTCCTCTGTTTTCTTTTTTTTTGCAACGTAAATCTATCTTCTCCGTGTTTTTTGCTTTTTTTACTAAACCCTAGATATTGCCTTTTTAACTAAACCTTGATATTGCCTTTTTATCCTTACCTACATACCTTCCTTTTCGTGATAACTAACTAGCTAACAAGAGTCAAAAATAACTGTAAAACGACTCAATAAAAAAAAGAGTGATTCTTATAATTTTTATTTCCTTGACATTGAACTCTTTTTGATTTCTAACATTCTTTCTCCCAATTTTTTTTACCCATAAAATTTCTCATTGATAATAATAGTTAGCTCATTTACTTGGTATACAAAGAAGTTTGCCTTGAAAAAAATAAGAAATATTAAACTTTTAAGCTCCTTTTCTTTCCATTTTTTTTGTTGCTCATATTTCATAGTTATGCCTGCCTCAAAGGAGCTTACATCTATTGCCAATGCTCCAAGAAACATGAGGAGAGCTCTTGCTAGCCGTTGTTCCGGAAAAGGTAGTATTTCTCCAACTTAAACGAACGCAAAAGGGAGAGAAAAAGAAGAGAAAGAAAGACGGACATTTGTTCACTTTTTTGTGGCCACTTGCTTTTCAAAAAAAAAATTATAGTTAAAGTAATGGTCATGAGGTCATTGAAATATTGTTTATTGGCGCATTTGATTGATTATTATTAATTAAAAACAATATTTAGGGTTAGAATAGCATGAAAATTAGTTTCCACTTATTCATCACCTTCTTGTTTTGGGTTCTTGCTAAACTTACATTTTCTAATGCATTGATTTTTGAGAAGCTCGATAACTAAACTTTTTTGGATTTTGTAGATTCAAATTGATACTCTCACTTTCATTTTATCCATAACTTTGTTTTTGCTCATTATTAAACCAACACCTCTTACATTTTCTTTCTTTTTGCTCCGTTTTCTGACTATTTTATAACCCATTATTACTTGCTTCCTTTTTTTATAAAGTTCAAAGGTCTTCCTTCATTCATTTTATAGGTTCTAGAATGAATGTCCACCTTAAACATACCTTTTTCTGAAAAAATACTTTTTTCTCCGCATTTTTAGTCTTTCCAAAGTCTCCAAACGAAACATTCAACCATTTTTAAAGCTTCGGGTGGCCTCGTGATTTCTTCATCGTTCCTTTTTTTTTGTCATCTTCGAGAAATTTGGCGCTTTTTTTAAAACCATCACCAATTTTGAAATCATCGAAAACACCAATATCAATTTAAAAAATAAAGCAAAGACCTTATATTCGAGTAACTTATATTAGTAAAAGTGCAATTAAATCAAGATCTTTATCTGTTAAACGTAAAGCATTCCTTTGTAACCGTGTTATTCCGTGCCTCTTTGTTATGTCTTCGTTTACTCTATATTTACCTTTAATCAATTATAATATTTCAGGACTTTGCTGCGTGGTGTGTGTGATATATTTTGCGTGTGTATAAGCTTGTTTAAAAAATGGATGATCTGAAGTTCGTTGAAGAAGCGAATCAAATGCTTCAAAACCCTGAACAAAAAGAATTCGATGTCTCTGTGCTGGATCGAGTAAGTTGTCTTTTTTGAACTGAATATGATCTCATAATATGAAACTAACTTTTCTCAATTAATTATTTCATTTTCAGATAGTACATCTCATGCATAAGGGTGAAGGAGAAACTCAATCTCGTGCTGCATTTGTATTGGCTTCATTCAAAGAACGTCCTGATGCGTGGGTCCATGTTGATAGTGTTCTAGCGTCTGCCCAACTCATTGAAACAAAATATTATGGTTTACAAATTTTGCAAGACATGATCTCAAATCGATGGAAGCGACTTCCTCGAGACCAAGCTGAAGGAATCAAAGGGTTTATTGTTCAAGCTATCCTTGAAATAACATCACAAGAAGCAAATGCTGATAAGCTGTATTTACAAAAACTTGATTTGGTTCTTGTCCAGGTTAGCATTTTCTTTTTTAAACATATTTTTTATTGTTGATTTTTAGATTGTCAAAAACGAATGGCCTCGTCACTGGCCAACTTTTATCTCTGATATCGTTGGTTCATCGCTAGCAAGTGAAAATGTCTGCATGAATAATATGGTCATTCTCAGATTATTATCTGAAGAAGTATTCGAATTTGGTACTGGAATGACAAGTGCTCGTGCTATTCATCTAAAACAACAATTTTGTCATGAATTCGAAGGTGTCCACAAGCTTTGTCGACAAGTACTTGTAAGTTTGCTTTATTTAGTCGTAGAGAAGCTTTGGAATATTATTGTCTCAATATTTTACTTTCATATATTTGGAATTTTCGATTATAAAATGGTTTTTAGGAACAAACAACTAATGGTGATCTTGTTTTTGCTACATTGCGAACTCTTCATGGTTTCTTGAATTGGATTCCAATTGGCTACGTCTTTACTGATAATCTCATTGATCTCATCTCTAACAAGGTTAGCAACTTCTTATCACCTTATTTTTACTAACTATTTCCTCTTTTAGTATTTACCTTATGTTCGTTTTCGTTCAATTGCTTTGCAATGCCTAGTTGAAATCTCCTCAATTCCTATTGATCCAACCTATCATGCATATGATGAACAGCTTGTTAAAATGTTCTTGAACGTTGTTGAAATAATGCGCCGTGAAATCACTGATGAAACTGATGTTGCTAAATGTTATGCTACTGGTTCAACTGAAGATCAAAAGTTCCTTTCCAATTTGGCTCAATTCTTCGCAACGTTTTTCAAAGAACATTTGGCTCTCATTGAAGAACCTGCTCGCAAGAAGGAATCCACTTTGAAAGAAGAACTTAATTTCGCTCTCTCAACCTTGATTCGTTTAACCGAAATTGAAGATGTCGAAGTGTTCAAAATTTGTTTGGATTTCTGGAACTGGCTTTGTTCTGAACTTTATCGAGAAGCTCCATTTGATACTCGAAATTTCATGTTTGATGCTTTTGGTTTTCGTCATGAAGAAAGTGATAATTCTCGTCGAGGTTTCTACCACATCCATCTTTCTAAGCTTCGTTCTCTGATGATCAATCGTATGGTTAAACCAGAAGAAGTCATTGTTGTGGTAAATGAAAATAATGAAGCTGTTCGTGAACTCGTCAAAGATACCGATTCAATGATCCTTTATCGCACCATGCGCGAAACACTTGTCACTCTTACCCATTTGAATCCAAGAGATACCGAAAACAAAATGACTGAAAAACTTCAAAATCAAGTCAATGGATCTGAATGGAGTTGGAAAAACTTGAATACTCTTTGCTGGGCTATTGGTTCAATTTCTGGTGCTCTTGCTGAAGAAGATGAAAAGCGCTTTTTGGTCACCGTTATTCGAGGTTTGTTTAGTTTACCAAACTCCTTTTCTTTTATTTTACCGCTTCGTTTTAGATCTTCTTGGATTATGTGAACAGAAACGTGGTAAAGATAACAAAGCTGTTATTGCTTCGAATATCATGTACGTCGTTGGTCAATATCCTCGATTCCTTCGTGTTCATTGGAAATTCTTGAAAACGGTCATCAACAAACTTTTTGAATTTATGCACGAATCTCATGAAGGTGTTCAAGATATGGCTTGCGACACATTTATCAAGATCGTTATGAAATGCAAGAATCATTTTGTCATCGTTCAAGTTGGAGAAAATCGACCATTCATTGATGAAATCCTTGAAAACATCAACGCCATCATCTGTGATCTCGCTCAACCTCAAGTTCATGTGTTCTATGAAGCTGTTGGATACATCGTTGCTAGTGAAACTGATGAATCTGTTCAAGCTAACCTTGTTGCTCGTTTAATGGAACTTCCAAACTCAATGTGGGATGAAATTATTGCTAATGCTAGTAACGATGTTTCAATCATTTCTACTCCAAATGTTGTTAAAACCATCTCTCATATTTTGAAAACGAACGTTGCTGCCTGTAAAGCTATTGGAGTTGGATTTTTCTCGCAATTGAAGCGTATTATTAACGACATGTTAGCTGTTTATCAATGCATCTCTGGATCAATCAACCAAGCTATCAATGAACATGGTCAAGAAATTCTTCGTCAACCTTTGATAAAACAAATGCGAGTCATCAAGAAAGAAATCCTTGTTCTTCTTTCAACGTTTATCAGCCGATCTCATGAATCAAGAGTGGGATTATCTTCTAAATTGTCTCCTGCTACCGTACGTTTTTCTTCTTCTCAAATTTAAACCTTTATTTATCTATCATAATTTTAGATTGTCAAAGAAGTTGTTCATCCACTTTTCACCACCGTTCTTCAAGATTACTGTCAGAATGTTGCTGAATCACGAGAACCCAAAGTTTTATCTCTGTTGGCTATTACGATTACTGCATTGAAAAATGATGTTGCTGAAACTGTTCCAACCATGATCACTGCTGTTTATGAATCAACATTAGACATGATAAGTAAAGATACAGAATCTTATCCAGAACATCGTACCAACTTCTTCGTTTTCATCAGTGCTATAATCCGTTATTCCTTCCAATCTCTCTTTGAACTTGATGCTAAATTCCGTGACTTTACTGTAGAAGCTATCAATTGGGGCATGCGCCATACGATGAGATCGGTTGCTGAAAACTCCTGTGAAATCCTTCGTCAACTTTTATGTCAAATTTCTCAACTTGATAACAAGCAGCTTGCTCAAGAATTTTACAAAACATACTTCATGAAGATTCTTGAACATGTGGTTGGAATTGCTTCTGATTATAATCAAGTTCCATTTGTTGGTCTATCGAACATGGCTGAAACTCTTTGTATTGTTTTTGAAGCTGTTGAAGAACATATTAAAGTTCCACTTTACTCCAACAATGAAGCTGCGAATAACACTGAATACATCGGAAATCAACTTGGCGGTATCATTAAAAAGCATTTTCCACATTTAGCTCTGTAAGTTTACTTTTATCTATGTATCTTTTATTGCTTTAATGTTTTGCATTTTTAGTGCTCAAATCCAGATTACCATCGAAGGATTCTTCTCTTTCACTAAAGCAATCAACAAGATGCGTGACCATATCCGTGATTTCATCGTTCAAATTCGACAAGAAAATGGTGAAGATACAAGTGATCTCTATTTGGAAGAAAAAGCTAAAGAAATTGATAAAGCTCAAGCTGAAAAGAATGCAATTCCTGGTGTTCTCAATCCTCATGCCATTCGAGATGATGAAGAAATGCAATAAAGAACTAATAAAGCTTGTTGAATATTCTTTGTATTTAGTATTGTTTCTTTCTTCTTGTGATTCTTTTCCTTCTTGTTTTTGTTGTTATATTATTTTTTGTGAATTTATGATCTTTATAATAACGCCTTGAATGGTTATACTGTATTTTTTGTGTCTCTTTTTTTGAATTTAAACGTTTAATTCTTTTTTGTCTTGAAACCATTTTATTATGAGTGAAATTGTGTTTGACAAGGTTGTTGTATGTTGTTGTACGCATGATTAATTTTTCTCCCCATTTTATGTTTTTGATGTCTGAATTTTGCATGTATCCTCTTCTCCAAGTAAGCAAGCGTCGTCGTCTGATCCTTTTGTGTTTCGTTTTTGTTTTGTGTGAGACTCTGCTTCCTCGGGTTTTTGATCACTTTTACATTTATTTTCAATTTCTACCGTATTATTATTATTTCTTTATAACAAAAATTTTCTCCCTGACTGTTTTTGGTGTGCGAATGCGTGATTCATCCACCATCAACACTTTTTATCCATCAATCTTTGCTTACTTACTTTATTCATTTACAAAAAAAAATCTCATAGGTACATACATACTAATCATTTATTGTTTTATTATGTTTGTTATTAGTAAAAAGTAATAATGCAATGGATAAAAATAAATGTGTTCAGGGAAAGAAAGATATTTGTCATATT
The DNA here is from genome assembly GCA_028622995.1 of Panagrolaimus kolymaensis. Classification (NCBI taxonomy): domain Eukaryota; kingdom Metazoa; phylum Nematoda; class Chromadorea; order Rhabditida; family Panagrolaimidae; genus Panagrolaimus; species Panagrolaimus kolymaensis. Next base: position 16,013 of record JAJQJQ010000306.1, on the reverse strand, counting down.
GCAACAAAGCGAAGGAAGTAAAAGCACCAACAAACAAGCAAACAAAACTAAAAACGCTTATGGCATTGCATTAAATAAACCAATCATAAAAAACAAATGAAGCAACAACAAACATTTGTTTTTTGATGTAAACTTCCATTCTAAAACAGAGAAGAAGACTCTATCTATGTAAATGTTTCCAAATAACAAATCCCTAGCGGTCATTTCATTTCTTTTTTTTGAAGGATGATGATGCCTAAATATGTACATAATATTTATTTTTTTTCTTCTAAGAAACTAAAAAATGAAGAGACACTACCAATAAAATAAAGATTAGAAATTCTTTTCTTTTTTTACTTGGTTGAGATAAAGGAGAGGCGATTGAAGCAATAAATATGACGTGAGATTTAAGATTTTTTTTTATGAGGGTGGAAGAAGAAAAGAAGACAGAGAAGGAAAAATAAATATGAATGAAAGAAGTTCTTATTTTGACAGGAGCATAAAAAAGAATGAAGCTCATCCATCCATAAAGAAAAATAATAGTGTCTTGAAATATTTATTTGTACTATGGTAGTATTTTTCATGGTGGTTGTAGATTAAATTAAATTAGCTTCCATGTTGTTGCATACATACATAGGTAGCTATGATAGTTAAAGCTCAAGATGACGACGACTTACGTATAATTTTTTTTTGGGAAAAAATGAAATGCTTTGGTTTTCTTAGAGCTTTTTATTGATGCATTTTGTAAAAGAAATACGGTGGATATCAAATTCAGAAGGTTAATGGTTTTGCAACTTTGAGCTTGGAGGCAACTCTTTCAATTTAAAATTAGTTGGATATATTTATCTTCAAAAATATAAGTTAGAGAAAATAGTCAGTCTGTTAAGAAGTTTTTTTAGAAATTTGTGTGATCTAAGAAACTCCATTTTTTTTTAAATTTGTTTCTTCTTTCATGCTGTAGCTAGCTAGCAACAATGACGCCGCCACGTTGCATGTACATAATTGAATTACTTGAAAAATTTATGCTAAAAGTTTTTATTTTGCAAAACAATGAGTATGAGTTAGTTGCATCTTCTTCTCATTTATAAAATATATGCTAATGTGATGATTCTGATGACAGAGAGATATGTACCATGCTGAATATCAATTTTGTTATTTGAAGGTTATTGAAACAAGCAATCTGACAATTTGTGTTAATCATTTTTTCTTCTTCTCATAAGTTTCGATAATATTTTGGATATCCCTTGTCTGTACATACATACATATTTCTCTCATATGGGTTTCAATAACAATTTTTTTTCTTCACCCCAACCATAAATTATGAATGAAGATAAGATAAGGGAGTTTTGTTTGGCGAAGGAAGTTTGGATGGATAAAATCATGGACTTACTTACTTTAGAATCATCGGTTTATAGGATTGAGGCGATTCAACTAAGATTTGTGAAAGTATGGTTGCGTTATCCAATAACAACATCATTATTGTTGGTTTAGAAGCTTTGATTAAATAAAGTAAAGAAGTTTTCATTTTTTTGTGCCGAAGTTAAAAAAAGCACGCTACAAATATTAAACTTTATCTTTTAAACTTTCTTTCATGCTGTTTTTTACTTCAAAGTTGCAAGAAGCTAAGTGCTTTTCATTCAGCCACTTTTTTGATTGATTTGTCGAGAGCAATGAAGATTGGGAGTATGGTTTCTTTATTGGCCCTCAAACTTTGGGTAATTAAACAGAAAAATAAATTGCACGGTATATAAATTTAGACGCGATCGATTATATATATAAACGCGATTTACAAATTAATGGTTTATAAAAATGAGAAAGTGAGCGAATGAATGAAATATTGCTCAATTCGAACGGCTTATAAATGGATGATATGATTCATCCATTTGCGCCGTAGGAAAATACAAAGTAAAAAAGAGAAAGAAAAGGAAAGAGATATTTAAATGGAGCTCGAAAGGCTTGGCTTTCTCGACATGATTAATCGTAACCATAGATTGAAAATGATAAGAATCTCGTTGGTTTAAAACAAAAAAAGTATTGATATTGGTTGATAAATTTCAGGCAAAAGCAACAACACTCAAAACAAAACAAAAATTTAAATTTTTTTGTTGGTTGTTGCATGAATTTTGCTGCTTGATCGCGCCAAGATAATTTTTTGTCGAGCGCGAGTTTTTTTCATTTTAGTTTTTGAGAAGCAGCAACTTCTCATTTTTCATTTCATTAACATTTTTTTGGTTGTTTGTTTTGGTGTTATTAAAATGAAAGTTGTTATTACTATTTTAACCGTTGTTTATTCATCTCAACTTTTTGGTATTCTTCGTTTTCCATTTATTGTTGAAGCTCGATTTATTGAACCTCGAAAAATAAAGTGTGATAGTACAAGGCTGTGTATGACGTTGACTCAAAGACATCATGGTTGGTTTTTTTTAAATTTCATTTTTTCTTATTCCTTTTATTATTTGTTTACTTTTTTAGGTACTTTATCAATTGCTGAATGTTACGAATGTGCTGCATGGGGATGTGTGATAAATGATATAATTTATGGTGGATATGGTTGTAAAGGTGAACCAAATGTATGTCAAAATAATCAAGTGGATGGAAAATCAAAATATTTTGATTCTGAAACAAGAAATTATTATATTTCATGCAATTCTGGTGATAACTGTGTTGATGACGAAGGTACTAAGGTGGGTCATTTAGCTTATTTGTTTACATCTAAATCGAATTGGAATATGCATACTGGAGAAGAAGTTGTGTAACATTTCATGGTCATCGATAAGCTTTGTTCGTCATGTTTTTATATAATGAATTAGGAACACCTTTATCTTTACCTCGTTTTAATCAAGATTTTGCTATATTATCTAATAGTAAATGACACAGATTTTTATGGAGCATTATGGTAGGATACTATGCGAAACTATGAGTTGATTGTGCATTTTGTTTATAAACCTATTACACGTAGTATCTTTAGTATGCTTTAACAAACCTAAAACCTACTATGAAGTTTGTCGAAACTGTCCTCCATATGTACGAGCTACTATTGGTACTTTAGCCAATTACACTAATCTTTGTCAATAATATCTTAAGTTGGTGCTTCGCTTTTCTGGAATCATCCCTTTGACGAGTCTTCATTTCTTCATGTAACTGGTTTTACAATGGATAAAACTTACATCATTTATGACCTGAACGATCGATTTATGCTTTAACTAACTTTAACGTTTTTTTAGTTCAATTCATTGATAAAAAGAAGTGCGAAACCTTTTGTCCTTGCTGATGGATCTTGTAATCCTTATGAAATAAATGATCAAGAATCAAGTGAAAATGGAATTAATGAAAGAAATAACAATGGAATAAAAATATTTGGAATAGTTATATTTGGATGGATTTTTGCTGCTTATTGAATGTATGAAAGATAATGGATGGATATTTTAATTGTTTGCTACTAATTAAATAACAATTATTAACGTAGTAACTTATTTATTTGGATTGGATAATAATAATAATGGAGTAATAATAATATTAATGATTAATTATTTGTATGTATGTTTGTGGTTTTAATAAATGTTTTTGCAATGATTTTTTCTTCTGATTTTTTTGTTTTGTTGCTAGTTTTGAATGTGTAGTTTATGTGTAAAAGATGCGATTGTGACTATTGGCTACAAAGTTGTGTGATTAAGCTTAAGGATTACAGAATCATTCGAAAGCAGTCGGAAAACGATATTAGCCTAAAAAGAAAGTCATAAAGCTCTTGTGTGCTTCAAAGAAAGCGTATTTTCATTTTGAGCACTTGCTAGTTAACAAAAACGAAAAACTCGGATGGATGACTTAACTTTGCATTCCTTCATTGCAATGCGAATGCTGCTTGTTTGATGATTCAGGAATTGCTTCATGGATGTTAGAAAAATGACTTTTTTTTCGAATTTTACATATTGTTGGATGTTATACAGCGTTATAAAAAAATAAACACATTTGAAATGAATCTCCAGGATTTTACTTGGCTCCAAATTACGCTCGTATTTTTTTTCTTTGCAATAATTTGTTCCTTATTTAATCCTTCGCCGCCACCGCTAATGTTAACGTAATCTTTTCCTCACATACATACGTCAAAATCCAAATTAACCACCACCCGAACTTCTCTTAATTTTCAACCATCTCACTTTCATGTAAAAGCTTTATTTTTTATACCATATTTTTTTACAGCTTAAAACCCAATATTGTTATATCCGGTTTTTATTAATCTCGTCAACTTAAAATTTTGACGACATTGGGCCATGAAATATGTATCTTTAACCATTATTTAAAAAAATCATTTCCATCCCTTTTTTTCTCATCCAAGATTTTTATGGAAAAAAATACGTCGTCGTAGACTTATTTTCATTTCCGATAACGCTATAAAAAAACTTGTGATAATAATTGTAAAAAAATAAAGCTATAAATTACATATGTTAAAATTTTTCTTCTCTTATTTTGTAGTTGTACAAAAATAAAAGTAATAAAAACTCTCGTCAGTTTATTAACCTTTTAAAAAAATTCGTGATATACAACTAATTTTTTTTATTTTTTGTGACATTTAAGACATTTAAAAGATTTTGATTTATTACAAATATTTTATTATTATTAAAAAATAGTATACGTGTCTGCCACGTAATTTTAAATAATTTTATAAGTAAGTTAATTTAAGTTAACAAAAAATTATGCGCGACGAGATTTAAAAAAACAAAAATAATATTTTGTGTTTGAATGAATTTTTTTTATTATTTTTTATTGAAGAAATAAAGTTAGTTAGCGGTATTTGATTAAATTTAAATATGTTGTTGGCCCTTTTTTGTCACTCAAAAACAAAGTTTTAAAAAATGGTGGAAAATATTATTTTGTTTTTCAATAATTTTTTAAATATTTTTATGTAAAAGTTAGTTCTTATAAATTTTTTTTGCAAAAATTTCGAAGTGTCTAACATTTATTCCAAAGCAAGAAAAAAACCGTATATTTTTTTTTACATTTTTTTCTTTTTCCATTTTCGATCTAATTTATTTTTCTTTTTGCTAAAAGGTTGAACAATGAATGATGAATGAAAGCTTTTTTTACGCTCGTTCGTCATCCAACAAATAAAAAAATTGAATCATTTTTTACTTCTTTCATTACCGTAACTTTTTTTTGTTTAATAAAAACTTTTTTATATCTTTTTTTCCCGATTTTAATTGAACACAATTTTTTTTTGTTTCTCTTTCCAAAATGTTACTCATATTTCGTCATTTGAAACATTTCCCTCCATTTTTTTTGTTGTTCGGTTATTATTATTTATTTAATATTCTCCAACATCAAGAAGCTCCGCCCTATTTTCCGGGTTTCTCTTTTTTTTTTTTACTTTCGTCTTTTGGTCATTTTTTTTATTATTCTTACTTTAAAACAAGAAAAGACTCAATCAACGTCAATTGAAATGAAATAAGAGAAGAGACATAAAAAATTATTCATTCATCCCTCACACATATCTCCTTTTCTCTCCTGTGTTTTATATATATTTGGACCTTACCTCATCCTTAAAAAAAGAAGAAAGAAACAAAGTTTTTCTTTAAAAAAATTCTTTTATGCTTTTAATTTTATTTTTGTCAAATTTTATTACGTTTCTTTTTAAGTTACGTTTTTCTGTGCGTTGTTTTAACTTTGATTATTTGACATCATTTTTGCTCTCTCGCTTGAGTACTGTAATTTTTTTATATTTTTTTGACTTTGCCGTAATTTAACAAAGAAAAATATGTATATTTTGTTGCGAGAAAACTTTTTTTCATTGCGAAATATTTCTTAAATTTTTCAAATTTTTGTTATCTTTTTAAAAAAATATTTGTTTTTTAGATTACTGTAATTTTTTTTGTTAAAATTATAAATAAAAATTTTGGGTAAAAAGATGCTATGTTGGGTTTTATCTTAAATTCCAATATTAAATTTTTTACCATAAGTGCCATAATATTATTATTATCTAATGTTGTAACCGCTTCAATATTTTATTGTAAGTTTTACTCTGTTTTTATTTTTTAAAAGTTTATTTGAAATTGAAAACTGATCAAAATTAATTTTTGGAAATCATCACGTAATTTAATTAATTGGAAATTATCGAAATTCTTTTTATTTCCTTTTATTACTGGAATTGAGTCAGAAAAGAATAATAATTTAAAAAACGCAGAAGAAGATGAATCCAAGAAATCATCTTTTTTTCCTTCTCTATTTTTTTATTTATTTTATAATCTTTTTTTGCTCATCATTTTTGCTTTTCGAAATGTCAGACTTTTTAATACCTTTTATTTATTATTTAAGAATTATGTAGAAATGGGGTGGATTACATACATACATATGTACGTTGTTGACCTTGTTACAGAGAAATAATTATGAGGGATTAAAAAATATTTATTTTTAATAGGAGTGAGTATCAGAAGATTAATTGATGGGTAAAAGTTACTGTAAGTAAGTGTAAGAAAGTTAGGTTATAAAAAAATAATAGAATCTAAAACTTTTGCGGTAAGATTCAAAGCAATTTTATTTTTTTCTTTCACGAAAGCATATTTATGGTAGCTCCGCTTTTTTTTAGCAACTAGCTAACCGAAAACTGGTTCTCTGATTCATAATAAATTTTATTTGCTTATTTTTTTTGTTGCAAAAATACATAGCAACGTCATCGGCATTTTTTTTTGTGCATCACAAAAATTCAAAAAATATTTTATTGCCTTAAACACCTCCTTGGCTTACATATATCAAATTCGTTGTTTTTTTTGTTTTTTTTTTAGTTTCAAAGATGGTCGTCGGCCAATAAGATTAATTATTGTCAAATAAAAGTAATTTTTTAAATGATTTGTTTTGTGTTTTTTTGTAGTTTAGCAACAAAGAAAAAAAAATGTATTTGTTTTTATGCAACAAAAAAAATAACAATAAGGTATTGTGTTTTTTGTTTTTTATCTTCTTCTCATAATTTATGAGGGAGTATAAAGGAGTTTTTTTTAATTAAACAAAAAATAAAGAGATTACAAAAAACGTAACAAAGTGGTTGTTGGAAAAAAAATGACGATTTTCACCGTAGAAAATAAATAACCTACCACTTGGAAAATTACCAAAAGTAAAAACATGAGAGCATTTTTAATTTAATTTAGAATCACCGTAATTTTTAATAACAAAAAATTTTTTGTACGCAATTCTAAAATTATTTTTATGGTGAAAATCTCAAAGTTAAATTTGGCTTTAAAAAATACAAACAGCATTTCTAATTTATATTATTTACCCAAAAAAATATTTTACTGAATACTTTTTGAATGCCCTTCTTTGCGCTTCTTTTCAACTCCTTTTATTAGACAAAAATATTCTTTGATTAGCTAAACATAGAAAAACATGTATGTCTAATACCTATGAGTAAATCAAATCTTCTAATAATACTCACTTTTTTCTTTTCATAGATTTTTTTTCTTCCTTTTTTTTGGCTGCAAATAAACAAAAAAATTTGCTATTTTTAAATAAAAATTTTTTTTTGTAAAGTTATTTTCTTTTCTTTCCTTTTTTTATACAAATAGTTAAAAATTCTCAGAAAACAAGGAAGGATACGACGAAGAAGAATAAGAAAAGAAACAAAAAAAAATTGTAGCATAAAAAAAATAAATACATACTTTTTTTAAGGATTTTTAACAAAAACATTTTTTTTTTGACTTTTTTGAATCATCAAAAAATAATAATCTCTTCTTTTTTCTTCTTTCTATCATTAAAATTCCGCCCTCATCGACGACGACAAATTGAGATCCAATTCACTAAAATTTTTGTAGAGAAAAACAAAAAAGAATTTAAACTTTTTCAGAAATGTTTTTTGGAATTAAAAAAGATTTTTTATTTTAAATATGTAATTATAAAAAATTTATATGTACATGTATAAAAAAAAAGGTTGAAGGTGGTGGATTAACAATTTCTTATTTTTTTTTCACGCAATCCTCCAAACATTTTTCTTGCTATTTTATTTTTGCAACAAAACTCTTAATATAAAATATTATAATAAACACGTTAGGGAAAAAAATGAGAAAATTTTTTGATTTGAAAAGAAGCATTATTAAAAAAATGGGGAAAAAAGCTTTTTTGTGGAAAAATTAAAGAAAGCGAGAGTAAGCAAAAATGTTAGAAATTTGTTTAAAAATTATTACTCTCTTTTATGTGCATTTTTACCAACATAAAAAGAGAATGTTTTCCATGAAAAAACCCAACTTTTTTGTTTTGCTAGACAAGCTCTCATTTTGAAGCCAAGGTCGTTTGAAAATTCACAGAAATAAATAAGTATTCGATAATCAAAAATAATTTTAAAAAAATTCTTGCAGCTCCATATTCATCCGAATCATCCGAGTCATTGATAATGCCATTTTTCTCAACATCCGATTTATTATCACAATCATATTTTTTACGAAGGATACGAGATGATGCTAAACCAGAAAAGTAATTTACATTTAATATTCTTGAAATTTTTATTAAACAGTAACTAAATTTTTTTATTATTATTTCAGACACGAAAAACCAAGGCCTTTAAGATTTGGAAAAAGAAATTATAGTATTTATTCTTCTTCTTCTTCAAAATTATTTTGATATACCAAATAAAAAATATAATGTTTTTTGTTTGTTTGTTTAAAAAAATTGTTTGTTATCGTTGTAAAAATAAAAGTGATTTTAAAATTTTATTAATAAAAAATTTAAATTTATTATTATTATTTATTCACTTTGATCACAGACATAACGAGGCACATAAAAATTTACTCAAATATCAAATACATGTTTGACTTAAATTTGGAGGATTTATTAAATCCATTTGGAGGTATTTCAAATTTTGAAAAATATTTTTGTAACTGACAATTCTCATTTTTATTTTATGGAAAGTTTTTTTTTCTTGGTTCAAATTCCATAAAGAAAAAGATACGGGGCATCGGAAGAATCAATAAAATAATAATCTTCGTCTGCCAATTAATTAATTATCCCTTAAAAACCTTTTTAAAACAACCTTCGATCGATCTATTTCAAGCAATTTCATAAAAAATAAATAAATTAAAAATTTGGCATTCTGTGATACAAATAAAGAAAACCAAAAATTTTTTTTTATCTTTTTTCCCTCCTCTTTTTTTTCTTCTTCCAAAACCTTTAAAGAAAAAAGGCGGAAATATTATTATTTTTCTTTACTATCGATTAATAAAATTACTTTTTTCGTTATCTTTGCATCGTGAACCTTTATTTTTTTTTTGAATCCTAAACCAATATCAGCATCATCATGGATGGCGGTGGAGTATTATCTGCCATGCATTTATGCATAACTCAAGGAGATACATTTCGAAGAATTGAAAAGGTTTCTAATTTTTTTTTCAGTACTTTTAATCTTTATTTTCTCATAGTTGAATATTTTTTTAGGATGGTAGACAATATTATAAAATCCTTGATTCATATTATCCATTTGATACACCAACAACGGTGCGAACCTTTGATTCAGATAATAATTACACTGTTGGAACGATTGCAACTTTTTATTTGAATAAAGATAATCCATCATATCAACAAGAAGCAGCAGAACTTGGAGTTGAATTACTTCCACGTCCTCATAGGTTAGTTAGTTAGTAACAAACACTTTTCAAAAAGTCTAGCATTTGTTAAATAAATTATTTTTAGAAAACCCATTGCAACATTTATTGAAAAAGGAATTTCCACTGGTCTTGAATTAAGTGAAGCCCATACCATTTCAATACCTGCAACAGAATTTGAAGGTGGAATTGGAGGACAACAACAAAATATTATTAATGATGCCATTGAAGATCGTGGTTTTAATGAAGCTGCTGCGGAGTAAGTTTGAATATATTTTTCTTTGGCAGTTTATTCTAAATTTTTTTTTAGTGAAAATGGTAGATTTGTTGATACTTCAACAACATCCATGCGAGATTTAAGTCAAGATTTAACCGCTGATAAACTTGCTCAACTTGCAAGTAAAGTAAAACTAAATCGAAGAGGAAAGGGCGAAAAGTAAGATTCTCAAATAACAACCAAAAAAACGCGATTATATATTCCCTTCTTTTTTTAGAAGCAGTGGTTTCTTACTCGATGCAGAAATACCTGATAAAAATTTAGATCATATTGATCGATATTTTAAATATAAAACTCGAGTACATAAAAATACAACAAATTGTATGGATACTGCAGCAGATTTTTCAAGTGTTTTATCGTTGATTGCTTCAATGAGGGTTTGTTTATTTTTAGCAACCAAAAATTTAAAACATTTATAAATAAAAGTTGTTGTATTGTTTTAGAATAGAGATAATCCCCATGCTTTACCTAAACCTCCATCAGCTCCAAACCTACAAAAACCTATGTCATCATCATCAAATAATAATAATACCAGCAATAATAATAATAGTGTTCGAGCAAGCATTGGATATAGTCGTTACGATCAAGAAGTATTTCATAATGATGAAACCGATGAATTTCAAATTCAAACTGGCATGTCTTTTCATGGTATGTGACTACTTTTTTTTAAATCCAAAAACTTTTAATTATTTGAATTAATCGAGGAAAAAAATTATTATTTTTAGGAACATCATTTAAAAAAATGGATAATCTTAAATCCGCTGCAAAACCCATCGTTGTTGAATCATCATCTTCTCGACATCTGGCTGGATCATTAAAGCGTCCACATCCTGGTAGTAACAGCAGTAATGGAAATAATGCGAGTGGAAAACCTCAAAAACGTACATCTCGAACTCCTATTATTATAATACCTGCAAGTGGAACGGCTTTAATTTCAATGTATAATGCAATTGATATTTTACAAGTTAGTTAACTCAAAAATTTTTATTAATTAAGCTTCAGATTAATGGGATTAATATTTTTTTGCAGGAATTAAGATTTGTTTCAACTGAAGAAAAAAAGCGGATGAATCAAAAGCGTGAAAATGAAGTATTAATTCATCATCGAAAAGATAACGGCCAAACAGTCCCTTATCGAGTTGTAGATAATCCAGGAAGATTGAATGCAGAAGAATGGGATCGAGTTGTAGCGGTTTTTGTTCAAGTAAGATACTTTGTTGCTCGATTTATTAATAGGTAGTGAACTTTTCAGGGTCCTGCCTGGCAATTTAAAGGATGGAATTGGGGTGGAAATCCAACCACTATCTTCTCTCATGTTTGTGCATTCCATTTGAAGTTTGAAGATGCTAAACTTGATGCAAATGTTGCTAAATGGTCCGTAGAAGTTTTACAACTTTCCAAACAAAAACGTCATTTGGATAAAGCAATTTTTATTCGACTTTGGCAAAAAATTGAACAATTTGTTATTCGCAATAAACCTGCTTTACGATATTAGAATGGCTTTTTTGTTTTTGAAAATAATGATATTAATAAAATTTTTGTTTTTACTTATTTTTGTTGTACGTTATTTTCCTATGTAAAATTCTTTGTGAAATAAAAAAATTTTTAAAAAACAAATTAATGCATTCAAAGGAAAAAAAGGGAAGGAAGTGGGTGAAACAAATCGTGGTGAAGCGATTTTACAAGTCATCGTCAATCAGCATTAAAATTTCAAGATTGTTTCACCACATTTCATTAATTCTGAGGTACATCATTCAATGTAAAAATTTCTAAAGTTGCCAACTGTAAATTCATAAATTCCTCGAAAATATGTAAAAGCAAGCAGAAATTAGAGTAATAAAAGGTACTAAAATCAATGGAAAAAAAAGTTTGTGCTTCAAAAAATTTTCTTTTCTGTTTCACATATGTAATTATAATTTTTGTGTTTTAAAATGACACAGTAAATAAAATGTAAATTAAAAATTACCAAAGATTTAAAAAATGCCATCAAAAAAGGTACATAGCTTTAATTTGTTTTTAAACCTTTGCAACAACAAAAAAGCGCACGAATGCTTCAGCCGCCGCAACCGCAACAACCAATTGGCAATGGTCCAAAAAAGGCGCTCACTAAAAGCAAACGACTGAAAAACAAAAAAAGGAAAGAAATAGTATTACTTTGTATCTCTGTCACTTTATTTGAATTCACCACCCACAAATGGTAGATTGAATGGAAATAGAATGAACGACATAACTCATAAACTTACCTGGCTGGGAGACTCTTACGATCAACAAGGTAAGATCTCTAGGATGAGGCTTGACCATTGCACTTTTCGGTTTCAGGCTGACTTCTATGGCTATCCCGCATCGGGATAAGCCAACAGCTAAATTTTTGGGTGGGGAGGATAGCGTTCGCGCTTCCTCCATTATTTTCTTATAACAAAAAAACGACAAATAAATAAAGATGAATAAATGCAACAACAAAAAAAGCAGTTTGGAAGTAAACACATTTATTTTGAGTTAATCATTACACATTCTTGAAAAAGCTTTACAAATAAAATTATCATTCAGTTTTATTCAGTTTTGCTGGCGATTGAATCAGGAAGTTGTTGTGGAGTTCTCAAATCACTGAAGTAACAATAGCATTCATGAACGCGACGCATGAAAAAAAAGCCGAGAAGACATGTAAGTATTGCATTGAATATATTGACAGGTTTATAAACTAAAAAATGAATAAGAAATAAAAAATGAATATAGTTTGGTAAAAAAAGCTTTTGACTTACTTGAGGTATTATAATATTTATGGGTGCTTTGAATTTCTTCATGAGATGTACTTGAAATATCATAGATACAATATATTGTAAAGGCGATCACACCAACTATTGTCAAAATTTAAAAAAAAGAAGAAAGGGTGAATAAAAAATGTTAAAAAGGACTTACTCGATAGCAGAAATATGGAATAAAAAATTGTGGAGTTTCAGTTATCAATGCAATAATAAGAGAGATTATACCAATAAATGCAAGAATACCAACAGCACCATATCGAATGATTAAGGACAGTTCATCAATCATAATACTATCAATCAATTCGCAGACGATTATAAGAAAAACAAGTATTTCATATACAGCTACGATAATTACTCCACGTTTAGCTGGATTCAATCCAAATATATGTTGAGGCTTTTCTTGATCATCATCATTATTATTATTAGATTTAGTCTTTATTGTTGTAGCATTTAATGGAGAAATTACGTGCTGGAAAATAACGTTAAGGACAAGTTAAAAAAGAAAGGAAAGAAAGTATACCTGTGGTTTGATATCAGCAGCAGATTGATGATTGTTAGTAGCAGAGGCAGCTGGAGCAACCACCATTTCGAAGAGAAAATGAGTTTATAAATGCAAAAAAAATCATTTTTCATCTCTTCACATTGATGGAATGATAGGGGAAAAGGAATATGCATAAATTTGATTAGAATGATCTTTTTTTTCTCGAAAAAAATGAAAGGAAACCAATTTGCATCGTTTAAAAAATCATGTATTTCAATTTTATAATAATTAGGAAGATTTGGGCTGCATAAAAAATAAATAATAATCTCACATTCTAACATTTTCCATTTAATTTTATTCATGTGAGTGATACAAATACTTTAAGAAACGTTAAAAAGAAAAAATACTTTGCTGTAAAGCAAATGTGGAAAGCATTCTTTCTAAATCAAAAAACAAATCCATCGGAATTTGACCATCGATTGGCTACATACTTATTTCCTTTTCTCCAATTTGAAATTTTGTAATAATATCGACATTAATGATCCGCATATTTTTTAATGTCAAAAACAAGAAACGTCCAGTTCGGCCATGAAACTTACTTTATTTGCTTATTATAATGCTTTCAATTCCCATTCCTTCTTGATTAAAAACTTTGCCATCAAAGGCGTTTATGCAAATATTTTTATTTCATTTTGAATTTTCAATTGAAGGATTTCCAAGTGATTAACGAACAATGAAAATTGATAGGAAGATTTATGCATATTTCTTTTCTCCTAAATATTTTTTATTCCATCAATGTGAAGCGATGAATAATAATTTTTTTGCATTTATAAACTCATTTTCTCTTCGAAATGGTGGTTGCTCCAGCTGCCTCTGCTACTAACAATCATCAATCTGCTGCTGATATCAAACCACAGGTATACTTTCTTTCCTTTCTTTTTTAACTTGTCCTTAACGTTATTTTCCAGCACGTAATTTCTCCACGAATTGATCCAACAACAAAGAATAAATTCAACAATAACAATAATAATGATGATGATCCTGCCAAACCTAAATATCCATTTGGATGTCATCCTGCTAAACGTGGAATAATTATCGTAGTTGTGTATGAAATAATTGTGCTTCTTATATTTATCTGCGAATTGATTGATAGTATTGAAACTGATGAAATGGCTTTAATCATTCGATATTTTTCTTTTGGTATTCTTGCATTTATGGGTATAATCTTTCTTACTATCGCTTTGATTACTGAAAAACAGCAATTTTTTATTCCATATTTCTGCTATCGAGTAAGTCGGTTATATATTTTTTTATTCATACCTTCATGTTTTTTTAGGTTTTGGCAATTCTTGGTGTGATCACATTTACAATATATTGTATCTATGATATTTCAAGTACATCTCATGAAGAAATCCAAAGTATCCATAAATATTACAATACCTCAAGTAAGTTAAAAGCTTTTTTCATATAAAACTATATTCAACTTTTATTTCTAATTCCTTTTTTAGTTTATAAACCTGTCAATATATTCAATGCAATCGTTACATGCCTTCTCGACCTTCTACGTGGTGTATTCAGAATTCATACTGCTTATAAATGTTATGTTTACTTTCGTGATTTGAAAACTACTCAACAACTTCCTGCCTGATCCCAATCGTCATCATAACTGAACAAAACTGACTGAAAATTTTATTTCATAAAATTATTTTGAATAAAATGTAATTGATTAACTCAAAATAAATGTATTTCCAAATTTATGCATATTTCTTTTCACAACATTTTTTTTCATTCCATCAAGATGAAGAGATGAATAATAAATTCTTTTCATTTATAAACTCATTGTCACTTCGAAATGGTGGTTGCTCCTCCTGCTGCTGTTACTAACAATCATACTGCTGATATCAAACCACAGGTATACTTTCTTTCTTTTTTAAACTTAACCTAAACGTTTATTTCCAGCACGAAATTTCTCCACCTAATGGTCCAATAACAAAGAATAAATCCAACAATAACAATGATGATCCAGCAAAAAACAAATCTGGATGTCATCCTGCTAAACGTGGAGTAAGTATCATAGTGGTATATGAAATACTTATGCTTCTTATAATTGTCTGCAAATTGGTTGATAATATTCTAACTGATGAGCTTTCTTTGATCATTCGATATGGTGCTGTTGGTATTCTTGCATTTTTGGATATAATCTTTCTTACCATTGCTTTGATTACTGAAAAAGAGCAATTTTTTATTCCATATTTCTTCTTTCGAGTAAGTCCTTTTTATCATTTTGTCTAATTTTTATTCATTTTTTATCTTTCTTCTTTTTTTAGATTTTGACAATTCTTTGTGTGTTTGCATTTGTAATATATAGTATCTATGATATTTCAACCACATCTGATGATGAAATACAAAACATCCATAAATATTATAATATCTCAAGTAAGTCAAAAGCTTTTGTTACACATTTTTTCATATAAAACTATATTCGACTTTTATCTCTAATTTATTTTTTAGGTTATAAACCTGTTAATATACTCAAAGCAATATTTGCAATTTTTCCCGAAACTTTACTCGGCGTTTTTTTCATGCTTCGTGTTTATGAATGTTATGGTTACTTCCGGGATTTGAAAACTCCACAACAACTTCCTGATCCAATTGCCATCAAAAATGAACAAAACTGACTGAAATTTTTATTTGTAAATTTTTTTTTCATAAAATGTGATTGATTTCGTAAAAATAAATGTGTTTCTTGAAAGGTTTTCCCACAAAAGTTTGTTAAAGAATGGTAAAGCGGCAAAAAAATTTGAAACTATGATAATTGTCTTTGTAAAAACTTGTCTAATTCGTCATTGATTTACATGATTCCGCTTAAATGGAGGTTCATTGTTTTTTATTTTTTATTTCTTATTATTGCTATTCTTTCTCTTTAATCCAATATGGAATTTC